>OX596014.1:2744893-2766637 GCA_951394025.1 Heteromyza rotundicornis | reverse complement strand
GTAGGAATTGGAAAGCAATATGCAAGAATATACTTTGGTACCTCCTCACATTAAAGAAAACAATTAAATTACATAGCTTATTATGAAAAAAAAACACCTTTACAAGTCTATTCTGGCGGTAAGAAGTTTGTAACCGCCTTTATTACCTTCTCATTGGCATGCAACAAACATTTTAACCTGTACATTTTTCTTTTTCAGTTTCGAAAGACGTTGAAAGCTTTACAACTTCAGTTTAAAAACAGTACAATTCTATTCTTTCCACAAATATTTTGTAATACAATTTACTGTTTTTAAAAGTGTGTAGAACTCTTTACAGTTTTATAGTTTAGTCTGACAATTTTGTGGTCGAAAGCAATAAGCACTTAAGTCGAAACAAAATTTCAAAATGGTCTACTTTTTGAAAAAAGGTTGTGTGGTGTGGTGTAGTTCCATAAATATTTCAGAAGACTCTTCGAAAACTGTTTAGAATCATCCATCATTCTACTGAAGGTAAGGAACCTAAGTTATTTAAATGGCTAAAAACTCATTGAAAAAAATAAAACTATTTTACATAAAATTCTATCTTTATAATAAAAACGAAAACGCTATTAGGTTTTCTGACTTATTTTAGTTTTTTTAATGAGAAATATCAGAGAAAATTTTGTCTGGACAAATTATTGAAAAACTGGACTCTGGACACATGACAAAAAATCTGGACAATCCAGACGAATCCAGACCGTGTGGCAATCCTAACTCCAGCCAACTACGCTTCAATCGATGCAGCGGCGATGAATTCCACGACGCCGTACGGTCCGCCACCGGTTCTCGACATAAGTTAATGCGGTCAACGCTTCAAACCCTGTTTCATCGATTCTTTTATAACAATAACCAAAATTGCTGCACTTTTGATATTGCTTCAACAGAATTGATGACAATAGCAGACGTAGGTGTTACGTTAAAGTAAAAATTAAATAAGAATCACTTTTGTATTTGCCACCAAAAAAGACAAACCCAAAAAAATATTAAAAAATTTTTTTTTTTTTTCGAGAAATATTCTGACATTTCTCTAACTTATACTCTTACAAACATCAGACCAAAGTGAATATACCCATACCTCATGAGGTGTAGGGTATAAAAAATAAATTTATACTTCACATTTTTACAGTGGCTTACAGATTATTTCGTGCACCCTAAATGTGTATATACAAAGCTGGGCAAAGTTAATCGAAAATTTTACTTCGTTAACCCGGCAATAGTTAATCAAAAATTTAACTTCGTTTAATTGAAAAGTTAATTTCGTTAAAAAGTTAACTTCGTTAAAAGTTAAATTAAATAGTTAAATTTTCAAAAGAATAATTTTTTTTACAAAAGGCACCTTAGAAAACATTTTAACTATATTCAATTCAAATGCCTGCACTCACAGACCCATTTTCCGATCGGTTTCAGCCTTCTATATCCAAATTTGCTTTAAAATAAATTTTTATCAAATAAAGACATACAAATTTTAGTAGAATATTAAATAATAGTAATGAAACGAATGAAGTTTGGTTAAGAACAAATGTCACAGGCCATTCTAAGCACAATGGCGCTCTTAGTTTTTCGCAATTTTGAGAAATTTGAGAAATGGAAAATACGATGTAAACATCCTGACGATATAAACCTCACGTGATGGCTGAGAATGCCATTGTGTTTAGAATGGTCCATTCATACATAAAAATAGAACACTTATATCGGCCTGTGAATTTAATTGTTTAGTGAAATAATTTTTAAATTCAATGTCAATATCAGTTCGAAAATAGTATAAATTCCTAATTTCTACTTTTTTTTACATTCAATAATATTTCGTTGTAAAGTTAACTAATGCTTGGTAATCGAAGAAATTTTACTTAACTAAATGAAAAAGTAAATGGTTTTCGAAATTAACTGAAACGTGAAAAGTTAACCAAAAATTCAACTTCGTCAATTAACTAATTAACTAGTTAATGCCCAGCTTGGGTGCTCTGTTGCTTGAAATCAAAATTCAAACCCACCCCGGCGAACACGAGAAAATTTGTATTACGTTTAGACTTTAACCATTTTCACCAAAAAGCCTACCGAATCCCTACGTCTCAACAGATTGCACTCATAATGGGCTTACAACTTTTGAAATGAAATGTTCTTTTGAACACTATAATAGAACCATTTTTTTCCAATTAATTCTGTCTGATACAGGTGTTTCCATTTGACTTTGATTTAAAAAGTAGTCCAAAATTTCAATAAAATCGAACTTTCAGAACTCATAAATTACTCAATTTTTAATCCGATGATTATGGTTTTATTTTCGTTGGATGTTGTGTATTCTAATTTTGGTTTTAATGGTTCTATCGAAATTACCGTTCTCTCAATATTTTCAACTAAGAAAAACTCCAAACCCAATTTTCGAAAATTGCATATATTTCGCAAACGGCACCATCTCTATCACACCCAATTATCAGAGGTCCAGAATTTTTTGCAGTTTAATCCTGTTTTGTTTAAAAAATTCTATAGTATATTTCTTTATCGCTTTTCTCCCTGATCAACCGTTTTTGCTATACATCCGACTTTTCTCACATTGGAGAAATTCTTCGATATCAAATCATTTTAAAATCTTTATTTCATTTAATTTTATTTATTAAACCTGAATTTTCGAATTTTTTAAAAAAATTATAAAGTTTTAAAATAATTAAAAATTTCTGAATTCTTTCCAGTTGAGCGTTTTTTACGGTATGTTTTTCCACGCACACATTTACGATTTTAAATTTAATGAAAACAATGATCTTCCATCATGATGAAAACGGTATTTTTGAAGAATTATTAGGGCAATCCACGAGTAAATGGTCTTGCAGAAGACAAATATTTATTAGATATTTTTGCACCAAAACAATAAAATACACAGATTTACATGCTATGCTATGTGCAAAGGAGAAAAGCAAAATGCAAATATGCGATTTAGCCCATTTCCTCCCACAGTTTCGTTTGCGCAACCTTACGGCGAAAAAAATATCAAAAATAGATAAAACTATTTTTCTTTCTCAATGATTTTTAAAAAATGCAACAACAAACTTTTTTAAGGAAAACTTTTTGGATTTATTTAGTTGGAACCTTTATCTAATGAAGAAAAGAAAAAAGCAATCGGTGAAAGCAAAAGTAATACCTGCATTTCAATTTTCCAAACAGTGTTGCGCAAACGCATCACTGGGCGGAAACGGTAGCAAAAATATGATTTTTCTTGTTGGTATGCTTGACAATTGCGCAATCGATTCTATGCTCTGTCGCTAGAATCGCAAGCAAAAAAGTGAAATTTTGACCCACCGGTCCCCTAACCCACCGGTCCCCTAACCCACCGGTCACCTGATATGATTTAAAGTCCAAGGAGGCACTAGGTAATCCCACCCGGCATGATTCACCCAAAATATGTCTAAAGTCGTACTTGGTGGAAGCTGTAATCCCACCTGGCATGATTCACCCATAATATGCCAAGGACGCACTCGATGACTGCTGTAAACCCACCTGACTCAATTCACCAAAAAAAAAAAGATATCAAATTTTTTTTGGGCGTCTAAATGACCGCTGACTTTTGAATTTTCTTTGCAAATGCAGTTTCGCAATCGATTCTATGTTTATTCAAACGCAAGCAAATGATATTTGAATTTTCTTATTCAAATTTCGTTGCACAGCTATAGCGACCGCTGCCTTTTTCAAATTTATTTTTTGTTATTTCGTTTATGAGTGAGTGAGTCGAAACGCTTTTTGACGACCGCAGAAATCTGCGACAAAATCGTTCAGATTTTTTAAGTTGTTTTGGGTTAGTGACGCATATGGAGTGAAAGGAATGAAAACGAAGATCAACATTTCATTGGGATATACATTCGATATACATGTAATGCTACAAATTTTATTATTTGCAAATTTAGATCGGTTCTTTTGTTGAAATTAAGTAATAAAAATTACATTTCAGAGCTTATCGTTCCATATTTTTAATAATATATCACAATTTAAAATTTCACCGCATTCTTTAAGTCGCACTTAGCATCGAATGTATATCCCAATGAAATGTTGATCTTCGTTTTCATTCCTTTCACTCCATATGCGTCACTAACCCAAAACAACTTAAAAAATCTTCGCAAAGAAAGAATTTCTTAGCAAACCAAACACACACGCAAATTCCCAAGCAGCATGAAAATTGGAGCCCACTTGTCTGTTCTACATGTAAACAGGTCGTCTACGCACCCACGCGACATGGTCGCCGAGATCAAGTCGCGCCGCAGAAGAAAGTACCTCCTAATTGCGCACAAAAATAAGGGTGGTTTTCAGACTCCACACATTTTTAGTTCGCGCATTGTTTTCCTTCTGAAATTCGCTGCGCCAGCATTGACCATCGACTGGAGGAATGTAAATCATAAACAAGCAATTTCTTGTTTTGTGTGATCAAGCGAAGGAATGTGTGACATGAACACTTGTGCGTTTATTGTTGTTGTTTTCTTTCAGCCACGCGTATTTGGTTTTTTCCTTTTGTTTTAATACGCACAACTGAAAGGGTTTCTATGCGCGTAGTAAAACCAGAGAAGAATGTCTTGTGGATGCATTTATGTATACACAAAACTTCAAATAATTCACAATTTATTGTTAAATGGTTGTGATCACATGAAATGCTATTTGCAGGAAGTTTAAAAATTGTATAAATACATCGATACACCTTAAAACACACATGATATGTTCCCAAAAATGTAGAAAATAAAAAACCAATTCTGTATTTTACGTAAAAAACCCCAAAAAAATTTTCACGAAAATTCTTTGACAAATTTTATTGAAGAACACAAATTTGTTTAAATTAAAATTTTATTGAAAGAATTTTTGTTTTTAAATTTTGTCACCTAGTGTACATAAATAACGAACATTGCACAAATTACAAACTCCTACAAACTAAGAAAACCCAAAAACCAAAATTGTACCCAAATTCACTGCGAACAATACAAAACAACTTGCAGCTAACAAACTTGCGTTTCCATTTTTCACAAAAGCGTAGATTTATAAACAAATATTTAGCTCAAAATTTCTTCAAAATAATGTTTTGTAAAAAATTCTTATGAAAAGTGCTTTTTGGAAAAAAATCTGCATAACAAAATTTTTTACCGAAAATTAATAAAAAGCTTTTTAGCGTAAAAGTCTGATGGCCGCTCCATCAGTTTTTCAAACTAAGCTTTCTTGCACCAAAATTCGTTCTCGTTCACTTTGCACGGCTTCTTCATGCACAATTTTTTCCACGGCTTTTTCGCAAACACATTTTGTTCAGGGTTTTTTCAATCTGAGGGTGTCATTTGTTAAACACGAAAAAAGAATTCGAAAATATAATATATATATTATATAACTTCAAAGATTGAATTAGGCAGAAAAAGCCGCAATGAGTGTTTCGGTATTTTCGTAGGAAATTTAAGTAACCGTTGTTTGAAATCCGGCCTGGCTTCATGCACTTCTTCTTACAAGACGACATCATGCAAAATTTATTTTTATTATTTTATTCAAAAATTATTCCAAAATTTAATTTTACTCAAAATTGAGTTTTTGGTCATAAAAGTTGGCCGGTTTTAGCAGAGAACTTATATTCATGAATATAAGTTTTCTAGTTTTAGCCAAACACTCATTTTTTCAAAAAATTTTCAAAATTCATGGGAATTTTTTATCACAAAACTCCAAAGCTGGGCATAGTTAATCGAGAATTTAACTTCGTTAATCCGGAAATAGTTAATCAAAAATTTAACTTCGTTAAATTAAAAAGTTAATTGCGTTAAAAAGTTAACTTCGTTAAAAGTTAAATTTTTTCTAGTTCTCTTACATTTTTGCGAATTGGTTGGTTTTGAGCTTTTGTTTTGATTATGCAAACCGGTTTTGGGTTTTCTAAAGGGGATGACACACTGGCGTCAATTGACCCCGAGTGCTGTCAAAGTGTTGTTGTTTCCAAGGCAAAATTAAAAATGAACACTTTTTGAGAGAGTGAGTGAATATTTTCTCAGGGGTTTTTTTGACGCCAGCTTCGGGCTGGGGTCATGAATCAAAAGAGTGTTGCATTTTAGCAAAATGTAGCTGTCAAATCTTTAGTAGCAAAAACAAGGTTGCAAAAGTATTAAAAAAGCATACGAAATGCTAATATTTTCCGTTTTTGTTCGTTGCAAGCAACACTTGTCAGGAATTTGTTCATCGTTACTTTATATTATCATTAAATTTGTTGAAGCAATACGAAATGTAAGTAAATAACACAATTAAACATGAATATTTTAATGAAATTGTACAATCGTAGGTTTATAAAAATATTCTGCATGAACTGAAATGTGCATGGGTTGCACTCTTTTATCATATAGGCACATAAAATATTAGTGATTGCAACCCTTTTGTGATATAAAGAAAAAAGGGAGCAGATTGACCCGGCGTCAAATATATTTGCGTGTGGCACGTCAAAATAGTAAAAGAGCAAAAAAAAAAGAGAGTAAAAATGCAAATGAATAGGGGTCAAATGACGATTGTCTGGCATGCCCTTAAGCAATTTGCAGTTCTTGTATTTTGGTGATTTTTACAATTCTTGCATTTCAAACATTTTCCCAATTTTATTCAGTTTTGATTTTTATGTTTTTTTATTTAGTATTTTTATATGAACATTGTAAATATATTTCATTTGATACATATTTGCAATACATATGTTTGTATTGCAAATATGTTCATTGACCTACATTTCAGTTTTTTCCGTGGTTCTATTGTTTCCTTTTTTTTTGTGTGCACAACAAAAAAATCAAGATCAACGTCGACGTTGTTTTCATTTTTTTTGTTAAAAATTGAAATGCACCAAGTACTTAACATTATCTGATGTAACTTCGATGGCGCTTGGCCATCGAAAGCCATTATTGTGAATAATTCATAAGATGCATTATTGCGAATTGTGTTTTTTTATGGGTATGATAGACAACAGATATCGCATATGTTTGTTGGACCTGCGACGCATTTATGTCGTAAATTACTAATTTGCTTTGTTCATATTGATTAATAGTTTTCTAGTTTTTAAATAAGAAAACTAAAGTAAAAAGCAAATTGTCGAGCAACGAAAATGCCAAAAAAGTAAAAATGTAAGCAAAGGTCCCGTGTGACGTCACCAACAAATTAACAACAAACAAAAATGCGGTATCTAATCTTACTTGCTTAAATTTACCTTTTCTACACTTTTTGTTTATTTATAAGTAAAAACCATAATTTTCTTTTATTAAACCATTCCAAATTTTAAAAAATTACCACTATTGAGTTATGGTGCGAATTCCGGACTTCTTTTCATCAACTCCACTAACTTTGCAAGCTGTGCTTAGTTGCTTGAAATCAAAATAAAAAACCACCGCGAACATGAGAAAATTTGTATTGCGTTTAGACTTTAACCATTTTCACCAAAAAGCCTGCCAAATCTCTACGACTCAACAGATTCGAAATTAAATAATCTATTGAACCATTTTTATTTTATAAAACCATTTTTTGCAATTAATTCTGTCTGATAAACGTGTTTCCATTTGACTTTGTTTGTGTTTTACTAATTTATTAATTTTTATGCATTTTTAGTGTCAGGCTATAAGTACAGTTCAAGAAATTCCTTAATTGAAAAAAATACCTACACTGAAAGAAAAATTTAGTGCATTGGTTTTTAAAATAGAGCTTAAAATTTGTTTAATTTTAAAACACGTGCGTTCAACCAAATTTTAAAACGCAGTCATTCAATTTTAGAACTTTGTGCTAAAAACCAATTTGAAAGCAAATATATCAAATTTTAAAACAATTTCATTCAACTTTAAAATTTTTATTTTCAATTTAAAAACAAAATTTTCAAATTAAACGAGTTTGTTTTAAAATTAGATTTTAGTACATTGTTTCAAAATTGAATAACTACGTTTTAAAATTTGTTTTTGGCGCACGTGTTTTGAAATTGAACAAATATGTACAAAGCTCTATTTTAAAAACCAAATCGTTCAATTTTAAAACATTTTCCTCTCAGTATACCGTTCTAACCTTTTTCGTGGGGAATTTTTGGAATGCAAAAAAGAAGTTATTCAAAAACATGAAACTTTGCATAAGAAAGTTTTGTTCTAAAAAATTCCCCTGAATTTCGAACTGCCCAAATTGGGATTTTTGCACCCGTCAGTATGTTTTTCCAAAATTATTTTTGAAATAAATTAGCTGAAACCATAAATAAATAATGAACCAGAAATAGGGAAAGTTATAAATTCGAAGTACCGGCTATTGGCGGGAATTCGAAGCACTTCACTTTCACTTTTTAGTGCAACCCAATTTCGGTCACTTTTTTTATGTCTAAAAGTTATTAAATTGTATATTTGCAATTTAAAAAACTTTTCATATGCATAAAGAACTTAAATTTTGAAATACTTTTTCATGTAAAAGATCAATTATTTTCACATTACATGATTCGCCCTAATGTTTTTTCGCAGAATGTTGTGCAAAGGCATGGTCTACCATAACAAATTTTTTGAAATTTAATTTTCGATGGATTAATTGGAAATATCGGCAAATAAGTAAAGTGGCCGAAATAAGGCACAATGACGGAATTCGGTACACCTACGTTATTTTCAAGTAAGGAAAACTCCTACCCCAAAATTCGTAAATTGGGAATATTTCTCAAACGGCACAGGAAAAAAAAATAATTGCGATTTTCGTGTTCAGCGACCCCAAATTAGTTTTAAAAAATATAGATTGGGTAAAGTCATCGGCTTTCTTACTTGCATCCTCATGAAAATTACAAACAATAAACTTTGTTAAAAAAATTAATATTTTTCCATTAAATACTTTAATTTTTTCATGAAGAAACTCCGGGAATCTGAACAAATCTCCGGTCTCCGGTTTTTTGTAAAATTTCTCCGGGTTTTTCGTAGTTTTAGTAATTTGTTGTTAATTTAAAAAATTTGTGTCAAAATTTATTTTGGCTAAACATTTGAAAATAAAATACACATTATTTCATTTTAGTTATTTATGTTATTTGATAATTATTTCGATAATTTCGATTATTTTGAGTTGTTTGTGTTTTACTAATTTAATTTTTATGCATTTTTAGTGTCAGGCTGTTTTTAGTATATAATTTTGTTGTATGCAATGAAAAGATCACTTGAACAAGCAAACAGGAAAGTAGCAACAAGAAAAAGTCCAAGCATGGCTTGCGTCGTATAGCTATTTCAAAATCTGCCAATTATGTTATTTTCAAACATACTAGGGAGATTCATTTAAAGTGGGAAACCCCTCGGAAACGATTCAGTTGTGCAGCAGTCAAAATATATGAAATTTTACAGTTCTTTTAAGCAACTGCGCGTTTACGAGGGGTTTCCCACTTTAAATGAATACCCTTACTATATACTTTTACATTATTTCGACCATACTAAGTACTCTGGGTTTTTCGAAAATACCCAATTAACCAATCGGTTGGATATCGACCTGAGGTCGAGTTGATATCGAATAGCTTTCTCAAATCTCTGACGTTTGTTCTCAACTTCAGCTCACGAAGCGGCCTATAGTATTCTCAACTTAAAAGGACATGGAATTACCCATTTATAATATATCGTCTTCGTTCTAACAGAAATCACTAGTTCCATTTTGCTATTTGAAAATATACTAGTGTTAATATGTTTATGGGTGTTACAAACGTGTCAATACTAACATTGACACAGTCAGTGTGGGGGTATAAAAATAGTTATGAATAGGGTTCGGATTCTTATGCAAATGCATATTTGTTTACCTTAATGCTCATATTTACGAATTAGAAAATTTACTTTAAAATGGCATCGATGTGCGTTTGCATATTTTTGCATATTTGGCCATTTGCGACCATTTTTGCATATTTTCAGTTATTTGTCCTGCTACTAATTCGAAAGGAATGGAATAGACCTTTCCAATGATACCAATATCTTGTGAGCTACTGTACATAGAAAATAATATGCAAAATACTTGCCAGTCTGTATCTATTTTTTTCTTTAGTTAAACAAAAATATAGATTTGTTTATACAGTGGCTCACATCTTATTTCATGCAGAGTACAAACTTAAATTTAAATGTTTCTAGTTGCTAAGTAAACACTTCCATGGACCAAATTTAAACGCACATTTGTCGACCAACGTTCAACGAACATAATGCATTAAACAGCTTTTCCAAAAATGTCCACCTCTCTCCTGTAAGAGGTTTTTAGAGTTTATGTAGAAAATTTAAGGTCACAGCTTGTTTCGTGCACACATTTTTTTTGCATGTTAACCCTTGATCGTGGTCCCGTTAGTCGCTATTTTTTTTCTACTGTATATTCAAACTGTTGTAATCTGGAAGCAGTGAATTTTTAGTCTGAAATCAAAACCATAAACGTCAAAACAGATTTGTTTTAAAAATGGGTCGTCGAACAACAGTAGAACAGCGCGAATTAGTTTTATTTCACTTCAAAAATGGGCAAACCCAACGGAAAACCGCAGAAATCGTAAACCTGAGACCTTCTACAGTGCAGAGTATCATCGAGCGTTTTTTGCACGAAAATCGTGTGGCCGATAAGGGCAGAAATGCCCCAAATAAAATATTTACAGAATCGGAAGAGCGACGTATTCTGCGTAAAATAAAGGAAAATCCGAAGCTATCGGCTCCCAAATTGGCCATGGAGGTCGAGAAAGAGTTGGGCAAGAAATGCTGTGCAGAAACTATTCGCCGTCTATTGCGGAACAACGATTTCAATGGCCGAGTAGCACGCAAAAAACCGTTCATAAACAAAAAAAATCAGCTATGCAGATTGAACTTCGCCAAGCAACATGTTGCCAAGCCCATTACGTTCTGGAACGATGTCATTTTCGCGGACGAGCCCAAATTCAATATTTTTGGCTCCGACGGAATGCAATATGTGTGGCGTAAGGCTAATACCGAGCTAAATAATAAACACCTCAAGCCTACAGTAAAACATGGAGGAGGCAGCGTGATGGTTTGGGCCTGCATGGCTGCTTCCGGCGTAGGAAAATTAGTTTTTATTGATGGAATCATGGACAAGACAATGTACCTGAACATTCTCAAGGAAAATCTAATTCAAAGTGCGGACAGCTTGGGTGTACGACAGGGATTTCGGTTCTACCAGGACAACGACCCGAAACATAAATCGGGAATTGTACAGTCATGGTTGATCTGGAATTGCCCGCATCTTTTGAATCCGCCGGCGCAGTCACCAGACTTAAATGTTATTGAAAATTTGTGGGCAATTTTGGAGACCGGGATACGCAAGAGGAATATTTCCAATAAAAATGATTTGAAAAATGCCCTGATGGAGGAATGGCAAAAAATATCCCCAGAGACTACTAAAAAATTAGTGGAATCAATGGCTACGAGGCTTAAAGATGTTATAAAACAAAAGGGCGGCCATACCAAATATTAAAAATTACATAAGACATGTTTTTTAATAAATCAGTGCAGTGCACGAAATAAGCTGTGGCGTTGAATTTGGCTACATTTTAAGTTTTTTGTTTTTATCTTTTTAGTAGACATTTATGTAAAGAATTTGATGTTCGTCTATAAATATAGAAACATTGATCTACAAAATGTCGTTTACATTTTTTCGATATCATTATTAGGTAGCAAGTTATAGCATTTCAAAGTTTAACTCTGCGTTTGCACGAAATAAGATGTGAGCCACTGTACATTTGTATGGCTTTATATTGCAGTAGAGCTTAAATTTTTTTATATTTAATTTTTTTTGGTTGGAAATTTGTAATTTTTCTATGCATTGTTTTAATTTTTGAATGCATATTTTCAATTTTTAAATGCATATTTTATGTGCATATTTTCGATTTTTTTAGTGCACTTGAATCCACAGCCTAGTAATGAACAATTTCTTTGCATACAAAAAAATGTCCAACTAAAAAAGGATAATTTACATTTTTTTTTCATAAAAATCTAATTAAAAAAAATTCTCAATATTCAGGGAAATTTTTAATCACAAAACAACATATAGTAAGAGTTTTTATTTTTACCAACGCAACTTTTTGCATAAAAAAAATTATATAACCCCCAGGAAAAAAGTTAAAAAATAGGTAAATTAGGAATTATTTTCGCGACAGGTACTTAACGGATTAAGATGCTTTGGCCCCTGATTCATTAGCAACTACCATATATTTAATACTTCTATATTGCTAGCAACCTATCTGGGCAATGTGCTTGAACTCCGAATTCAACCCAGTCAATAATTTTGTCGTTAAAGAGCTCGTAAACGAAAAATTTGCGATCGAAATGCGGACAAAACAATCGTAGGCGACACACGATAACGATACATTTACGAGTCCGACTTCGTTCTTATTTTTGCATCGAAACGAGTTATCTCGTTATCGAACCAAAATGTGCTCGTTAACGAATTCGTTTGTTCGTTTAAAGACTCGTAAACGAAGTCGCTAAAGAATTCGTGAAATAAGTCGTTAACGCGTTCGATTATGAAGACGTTAACGACATTTTATCGAGGAATTTACGACTATAGTAAAATACGAGTTAATGTCGAACATTTCTCGAATATTTTTGATCGAGAAAAGTTCGTAAAATACGATCTTCGTAAAAAGTTCGTTCAATTATTGGCTGGGAATTCACTCGTTGGAATACTAGTGAAAATTGTGCGCATGCGCAGGTTTTATATGTATTAGTATTTTTGTTTATTTTTCATTTGTATGTGTTAACAATTGTCAACTGATTTCCAGGAGCGGATTTGAAATAAATCTGCAGCACGATATTATTTGATTTATTCCTTTTGTTCACTTTGAAAGAATCCACGGGTCATTTGATTTAAATATTTTCACAGCACAAATTCTAAAACAACACACAAATGTATAAATCTTTAAAAGTTTTGTTTTTTTTGTTTTCACTCAAAAATTTATCCAGCCGCCCCTTTGTTTTCTTCAAACTGATATTTCACTTTTTGACTATGGTTTTCTTGCTCAGATAACTATATATCTGTACTGTAATGCCAGGGAATTGAATTTGAATATACTAGCAATATAGAAGTATTACATATATGGCAACTACCTTTGAAGTGAAAGGAAGGCTCAACAACCGCTCCTGCGTAGAACGTTCAACATTATGCACTCCAGCTAGGGTTGCCACATGCAAAATGATCTTCGTCTGGATTTTGAAAAAAAAAATCTGGACTTTTCCATTTTCAACTGGACATTCAAAGAAAAAATCGGAAATTTTTTTTATTTTAATGGCATAGTAAAGTAGGAATTGGAAAGCAATATGCAAGAATATACTTTGGTACCTCCTCACATTAAAGAAAACAATTAAATTACATAGCTTATTATGAAAAAAAAACACCTTTACAAGTCTATTCTGGCGGTAAGAAGTTTGTAACCGCCTTTATTACCTTCTCATTGGCATGCAACAAACATTTTAACCTGTACATTTTTCTTTTTCAGTTTCGAAAGACGTTGAAAGCTTTACAACTTCAGTTTAAAAACAGTACAATTCTATTCTTTCCACAAATATTTTGTAATACAATTTACTGTTTTTAAAAGTGTGTAGAACTCTTTACAGTTTTATAGTTTAGTCTGACAATTTTGTGGTCGAAAGCAATAAGCACTTAAGTCGAAACAAAATTTCAAAATGGTCTACTTTTTGAAAAAAGGTTGTGTGGTGTGGTGTAGTTCCATAAATATTTCAGAAGACTCTTCGAAAACTGTTTAGAATCATCCATCATTCTACTGAAGGTAAGGAACCTAAGTTATTTAAATGGCTAAAAACTCATTGAAAAAAATAAAACTATTTTACATAAAATTCTATCTTTATAATAAAAACGAAAACGCTATTAGGTTTTCTGACTTATTTTAGTTTTTTTAATGAGAAATATCAGAGAAAATTTTGTCTGGACAAATTATTGAAAAACTGGACTCTGGACACATGACAAAAAATCTGGACAATCCAGACGAATCCAGACCGTGTGGCAATCCTAACTCCAGCCAACTACGCTTCAATCGATGCAGCGGCGATGAATTCCACGACGCCGTACGGTCCGCCAGCGGATCTTGACATAAGTTAACGCGGTCAACGCTTCAAACCCTAAATCGCTGTTTCATCGATTCTTTTATAACAATAACTAAAATTGCTGCAATTTTGATATTGCTTCAACAGAATTGATGACAATAGCAGACGTAGGTGTTACGTTAAAGTAAAAATTAAATAAGAATCACTTTTGTATTTGCCACCAAAAAAGACGAACCCAAAAAAATATTTAAAAATTTTTTTTTTTTTTTTCGAGAAATATTCTGACATTTCTCTAACTTATACTCTTACAAACATCAGACCAAAGTGAATATACCCATACCTCATGAGGTGTAGGGTATAAAAAATAACACATTTTTACAGTGGCTTACAGATTATTTCGTGCACCCTAAATGTGTATATACAAAGCTGGGCAAAGTTAATCGAAAATTTTACTTCGTTAACCCGGCAATAGTTAATCAAAAATTTAACTTCGTTAAATTGAAAAGTTAATTTCGTTAAAAAGTTAACTTCGTTAAAAGTTAAATTTTCAAAAGAATAATTTTTTTTTACAAAAGGCACCTTAGAAAACATTTTAACTATATTCAATTCAAATGCCTGCACTCACAGACCCATTTTCCGATCGGTTTCAGCCTTCTATATCCAAATTTGCTTTAAAATAAATTTTTATCAAATAAAGACATACAAATTTTAGTAGAATATTAAATAATAGTAATGAAACGAATGAAGTTTGGTTAAGAACAAATGTCACAGGCCATTCTAAGCACAATGGCGCTCTTAGTTTTTCGCAATTTTGAGAAATTTGAGAAATGGAAAATACGATGTAAACATCCTGACGATATAAACCTCACGTGATGGCTGAGAATGCCATTGTGTTTAGAATGGTCCATTCATACATAAAAATAGAACACTTATATCGGCCTGTGAATTTAATTGTTTAGTGAAATAATTTTTAAATTCAATGTCAATATCAGTTCGAAAATAGTATAAATTCTTAATTTCTACTTTTTTTTACATTCAATAATATTTCGTTGTAAAGTTAACTAATGCTTGGTAATCGAAGAAATTTTACTTAACTAAATGAAAAAGTAAATGGTTTTCGAAATTAACTGAAACGTGAAAAGTTAACCAAAAATTCAACTTCGTCAATTAACTAATTAACTAGTTAATGCCCAGCTTGGGTGCTCTGTTGCTTGAAATCAAAATTCAAACCCACCCCGGCGAACACGAGAAAATTTGTATTACGTTTAGACTTTAACCATTTTCACCAAAAAGCCTACCGAATCCCTACGTCTCAACAGATTGCACTCATAATGGGCTTACAACTTTTGAAATGAAATGTTCTTTTGAACACTATAATAAAACCATTTTTTTCCAATTAATTCTGTCTGATACAGGTGTTTCCATTTGACTTTGATTTAAAAAGTAGTCCAAAATTTAAATAAAATCGAACTTTCAGAACTCATAAATTACTCAATTTTTAATCCGATGATTATGGTTTTATTTTCGTTGGATGTTGTGTATTCTAATTTTGGTTTTAATGGTTCTATCGAAATTAGCGTTCTCTCAATATTTTCAACTAAGAAAAACTACAAACCCAATTTTCGAAAATTGCATATATTTCGCAAACGGCACCATCTCTATCACACCCAATTATCAGAGGTCCAGAATTTTTTGCAGTTTAATCCTGTTTTGTTTAAAAAATTCTATAGTATATTTCTTTATCGCTTTTCTCCCTGATCAACCGTTTTTGCTATACATCCGACTTTTCTCACATTGGAGAAATTCTTCGATATCAAATCATTTTAAAATCTTTATTTCATTTAATTTTATTTATTAAACCTGAATTTTCAAATTTTTTAAAAAAATTATAAAGTTTTAAAATAATTAAAAATTTCTGAATTCTTTCCAGTTGAGCGTGATAAGTTTATCGTAAAAAGTTTACATGTTTTTCCACACACACATTTACGATTTTAGATTTAATGAAAACCATGATCTTCCATCATGATGAAAACGGTATTTTTGAAGAATTATTAGGGCAATCCACGAGTAAATTATCTTGCAGAAGACAAATATTTATTACATATTTTTGTGCGAGCATTCGGCTACGTACCAAAGCTCAAAGATCGTAATCCAGTCGTTTGCACCGGCAGAATTAACGGCCATTGTTTCAAATACGAGCATCTCTTGGAATTATATTGCCAATTCATGCTCAAGTAATATAAGGACATTCACCAAGAGGTACATATGTCATCAATCACAAAAATGTGTCCTTAATAACTTGCCATTGCATTTTTAATGGTACATATACCGGCACATACTACCTAACGGCTAATTATTGTTCATATCTAGAGATCAGAAATCGGTCAGATTTGTCAAAAAACGGTCAAAAACAGTAATTTTCCGGTCAGATTCAGTCACTTTCAAAATACAATGTTTAAAACTATTTGGGCTTATTTTTGTACGATAAAAGTGAAGTAAAAAGTAAAAGTAATTGAATTTTTGAATTTCTTTTCCTACAATTTTCGTATTTTCCATTTCAAGTACACCCACCTTCAACACTCCTCCTATTGTTCCGCCTGCATTTTTTCCAGACTCCACATCTCTTCACTGCCTCCAAACAAATACCAAACTGCATTTAAGTACAACGAAACAATACCCAAACTTGCCAGCAACCAGCCCCTTACAAAACTGCAACATTTACAAATTTCCCTTCGTTCCCATCCACCCACACCCGCTTTTTGTCACACAGCAACACTAATTAGCTTTCCCTTCAACAATTCGCACATCAACAAATTTGCCATCATCCGCAGACAAGAAAATCAATTTCCATATTTCGGCACTTCAATAAGTACCCTTACCCAACCACACAGATTACACAACAGCTTCCCATCATAAAATTAAGTTATCAGCTTCAATCATTCCGCTTACAGATCACTCCAAATGGCTCCATCAATTTCCAACCTTGCCCGTCGCACCCGTCGTTCAACCCGCAAGCGCGCATCGCGCTCCGCACAAACGCAGGAAGAACGCGCAGCCACGGCCGACCTTACCAGAACACGGACGGCAACTTCTCGCCAAAGTTCCACAGAACAACGCCGCAAAATTCAACAGAGACAACGTCGCGTCACTGCCAGAAATACAAGAACTTCCGCCCGTAACACTAACCGTATCACATTTCTTCGCCTAGCTTTCCGCTATGACCCGCATTTTGACTACAGCTCACATCGCAACGTCGACATTGCGACAATGTCTGCAGTGTGCTCTCACTACCGAGCGCTCAAATTCAATAAGGAAGCACCAAGATTGTGCTGCTTAAATGGGAAAATCAAACTTCCACAATTGCAGCAACCACCGCAGCCATTGCTAACCTTGATGTCTGGAACGACAGCTCAATCCAAGCATTTCCTCGCTAATATTCGGAAGTACAACACCTGCTTCCAAATGACTTCGTTCGGCGCAGATAACATAATGCAACAACAAAAAATTATTTAGACCCAGCGAAGCGGACCGGGCCCAGCTAGTTCTCTATAGAAAATTTTTTTTTTCCAAAAAACGCATAAAAAACATTTTAACTATATACAATTGAATGCCTGCACTAATGCACTCAATCCCGGGATCCCGCACGTTTTCTAAATCCCGGAATCCCGGGATTACAAAAATTAATTTTTTATGGTTTGTTTAAGATATTTTCGGCGTTTTTCCCACAAAAATACAAAAGTGCATTTACTTTCAATCTAATTGGTAAATACAAAAAGCCCACTTTAAGAGATTAAGTGGTAAACACACATAAAAATTAGCAACATTCTTGTCAATAAAGGTTAACAAAAATTTTTTATCGATCTGAATAAAATTTTTCCAATTTGAGCAAATTTTTTTTTGTTGACCGTATATTGACAAAAATTTTATCAATTGGATAAATGGTTTTGCGTGTGTTTAGCTTTTGAATGGACACCAATTTCAAAAGTTTTGAAAAACTTTTAAGATTGGTGTATCCGCTATAATACTAAAACTACTAAAAATGAGTTTTCCGTGTTTAGCATGAAATGGAGCTGGTTGAATTATATTGAATATATTTGGAATCAGTGTAGCACAATAAACTTGTTCGATCAATGTAATTTAAAAGTAATAACTTTTTGTTTGACTTTATTTATCTTACATATTATTTGTACACTGAAAGAAAAATTTAGTGCATTGATTTTTAAAATAGAGTTTAAAACAAATTTGTTTCATTTTAAAACACGTGCGTTCAAACCAAATTTTAAAACGAAGTAATTCAATTTTAAAACTTTGTGCTAAGAACCAATTTGAAAGCAAATTTATCAAATTTTAAAACAATTCCATTCAACTTTAAAATTTTTGGTTTCAATTTTAAGAAAAATTTTCAAATTTAACGAGTTTGTTTTAAAATTAGATTTTAGTACATTGTTTTAAAATTGAAAAACTACGTTTTAAAATTTGTTTTTAGCGCACGTGTTTTGAAATTGAACAAATCTGTACAAAGCTCTATTTTAAAAACCAAATCGTTCAATTTTAAAACATTTTCCTCTCAGTGTATTAAACAAAACAAATAATATTTATTAAATATTATTTCTTTGTTGAATTAAAATGAAATTAAACTTAAAATATTGTTGCAAAAGTTTTTTCTTTAATTTTATATTTGTTATTGTATTCAATTGGAAAATCCCGAACGAATCCCGGGATCCCGGGATTGTAATTTCGAATCCCGAAATCCCGGGATTTTCAAAAATGCCTCGGGATTGAATGCCTTAGCCTGCACTCACAGCCCCTTTTTTCGATCGATTTCAGCCCTCTATATGCAAATTTAACTTAAAAAATGAAAACTTTGTAAAAATTTTACCAAACGAATTTGCCGACGCGCTTTTTTTTGATTGTCACTACGCACCCAGAGTTCCAAGTTGATTGGAAAATGTCGGCGGGGGCTCAACAGTTTCGCGCCGACCATAAACGGCTTCAATCGGCGTGCGAACAAATCGATGTCAATATCGGTTGAGCCGACACAATCGACTCAATATTTCGCCGCCGACCAAGCCGATACATTTGACGACGGGCTAGGCACGCCGTCTCGACTTGGAACTTTAAATTTTTGCCAACAACACGAAAGAGTTCTGTGTTTACAACTTTTCAACAGTGTGGCTAGGTAGATTATTAAAAATAGTATGAATTCTTAACTTTTACAATAATAAAAAAAAATTTTTTCGTTTCAAAGTTAACTAATGCTAGTTAATCGAAGAAATTTAACTTAACTAAATGAAAAAGTTTTCGAAATTAACTGAAACGTTAAAAGTTAACCAAAATTTAACTTCGTTAATTAACTATTAACGAATTAACTAGTTAATGCCCAGCTTTGCAAAACTCCTTTTAGTAAAATAGTTTTTATTTTGACCAACGCAACTTTTTGCATCACAAAAAAATTGTTAGCCACCAGGAAAAAAGTTGAAAAAGCATATAAATTTCAACTGGCTATTTCGCGGTAGGTACTAGGGATGTCAATTTTCGAGACCTTTGCCAATCGCGGATTTTTGGGATTTAAAAATGCAATCCCGGGATTTTTTCAATTCAACCAAAATTTAGTATAAAAATGTTATATTACATCGAATTGAATAGCTTTTAATACACCCATACTATAATATTTTTGAAATTGTGCAAATAATCTAACAATATTCAAGGTTTTTATTGGATTTTTTAAAATTTAATTTATCACACCTATGATTTGGAATATTAGAAAAAAGTTTGAATAACTTTAAAATATGTAGAATAAAATACTGATTGAATCGATTGGGTCTTTGGAATCTTGGGTTTCCGGTCAGAATAAGATCATTTTAAAAATGTGTCGTTTGATCCACATTTCTCGAACAACTCTTGACTGGAATATTTTGTCGAACATTTTAAAATACGGAACTGGAACTTGTATTTCATGTTCCGAAATATGTTCGATGATTTTTTGATCCGATTTCCATTTAAACCAAATGGATTTGAGTGCTTTTAGTCTACTAATTTGCAAACAGTTTGGAACTATTTTGTGCTTAAATTTGTTGATGTAATGAAACTAGTCCTAAATTTCCTTCATGCTTTGATAGAAATATCTGAAATGTGTATTGTATATTTCTACCCCCACACACACTGTGGCAGGGTATACTGACTTTGACACAACGTTTGTAACGCCCATAAGGAGGCGTGTCCGGTATGGAAAACTATATATATTCTTGATCAGCATCACCGCCGGAGTCGATTTAGCCATGTCAGCCTGTCTGTCCGTCTGTACGTCTGTCTGTCCGCACGATAGCGGTCTCAGTTTTGGAAATATCGACTTGAAACTTTGGGAACATGTTTCTCACTTCAAAAGTAAGAGCAAGTTCGAGAATCAGCCAAATCGGACAAAAACTGGGCGTGGCTCCCATATAACGAAAAAAAAGGTCAAACTTTTCCAAGTCTTTTTATACCCCCACACTCACTGTGGCAGTAGTATACCCTGCCTTTGTCACAACGTTTGTAACGCCCATAAGGAGGCGTGTCCGGGATGGAAAAGTATATATATTCTTGATCAGCATCACCTCCTAAGTCGATTTAGCGATGTCCGTCTGTCTGTCCGTCTGTCCGTCCGCACGATAGCGGTCGCAGTTTTGGAGATATCGACTTGAAACTTTGGGTACATGTTTTTCTCGTGAATACTGAGATCAAGTTCGAGAATCAGCCAAATCGGACAAAAACTGGGCGTGGCTCCCATACACCGGAATAAAAGGTCAACATTTTTCAAGTCTTTTTTTATTGCTGCATTGGATTGCAAATGTTTAGAAACGTATTTTTGACATGGTCCGAGGTTCCGAAACCCCATATACAAGGGTCAAAATGGGGTCTTGAGACCAATTTTTTTTTTTGGCGATTTGATTGGAAATTTTTAGAAACGGATTTTGGACATGGTCTGGGCTCCAAAACTATTCATAGGTGGCTCAAAATGGAGTCTTGAGACCACATAATTATACCCCCACACTACTGTGGCAGGGTATACTCACTTTGTCACAACGTTTGTAACGCCCATAAGGAGGCGTGTCCGGTATGGAAAAGTATATATATTCTTGATCAGTATCACCTCCTGAGTCGATTTAGCGATGTCCGTCTGTCTGTCCGTCTGTCCGTCTGTCCGTCTGTCCGTCTGTCCGTCTGTCCGTCCGCACGATAGCGGTCGCAGTTTTGGAGATATCGACTTGAAACTTTGGGTACATGTTTTTCTCGTGAATACTGAGATCAAGTTCGAGAATCAGCCAAATCGGACAAAAACTGGGCGTGGCTCCCATACACCGAAAAAAAAGGTAAAAATTTTTTATTGTTGTATTCGATTGGAAATGTTTAGAAACGTATTTTTGACATGGTCCGAGGTTCCGAAGCCACATATATAAGGGTCTAAATGGGGTCTTGAGACCAATTTTTTTTTTTTGGTGGATTTAATTGGAAATTTTTAGAAATGGATTTTGGACATGGTCCGAGGTTCCGAAGCCACATATATAAGGGTCTAAATGGGGTCTTGAGACCAATTTTTTTTTTTCGGTGGATTTGATTGGAAATGTTTAGAAATGGATTTTGGACATGGTCCGGGCTCCAAAACCACCTATAATTGGCTCAAAATAGGGTCTTGAGACCACATTTTTATATGTTCGAGGTACTTCTTCCTACTGTGTGGGGGTATTTCAGCTTCGGTATAGCC
>OX596014.1:2680849-2744693 GCA_951394025.1 Heteromyza rotundicornis | reverse complement strand
GGACTGTGTAGACTGTGCAGAGTATCCCTGTAGTGCAAACAACTAGTTAAAATATTAGTAAAACTACTGGTTGGAAAAATACTCAATCCTATTTACATGGAGCCAACTGGTATTTTTCGCGTGGTGTTGTCATAGGAAAAGACAATTGTCCTACTATGGATAAGTTTTTGACTAGTTGTAATAGTAGTATAAATTTAACTAGTCTAATATTACACCAAATAGGCAATATTATAAACTAGTTAAAATTTTGTCCATATTTTGCTAGTTTTAAACTAGTCATAAGGAAATTACTAAAAACTAGAGAGTGGACTATCTTCGGCTATACCGAAGTTGAAATACCCCCACACAGTAGGAAGAAGTACCTCGATCATAAAAAAATGTGGTCTCAAGACCCTATTTTGAGCCAATTATAGGTGGTTGTCCAAAATCCATTTCTAAAAATTTCCAATTAAATCCACCAAAAAAAAAAAATTGGTCTCAAGACCCCATTTAGACCCTTATATATGTGGCTTCGGAACCTCGGACCATGTCCAAAATCCATTTCTAAAAATTTCCAATTAAATCCACCAAAAAAAAAAAATTGGTCTCAAGACCCCATTTAGACCTTATATATGTGGCTTCGGAACCTCGGACCATGTCAAAAATACGTTTCTAAACATTTCCAATCGAATACAACAATAAACTAGAGAGTGGACTATCTTCGGCTATACCGAAGCTGAAATACCCCCACACTGTAGGAAGAAGTACCTCGAATATAAAAAAATGTGGTCTCAAGACCCTATTTTGACCCAATTATATGTGGTTTTGGAGCCCGAAACATGTCCAAAATCCATTTCTAAAAATTTCCAATCAAATCCACCAAAAAAAAATTTTGGTCTCAAGACCCCATTCAGACCGTTATATATGTGGCTTCGGAACCTCGGACCATGTCAAAAATACGTTTCTAAACATTTCCAATCAAATACAACAATAAAAAAGACTTGAACAATTTTTACCTTTTTTTTCGGTGTATGGGAGCCACGCCCAGTTTTTGTCCGATTTGGCTGATTCTCGAACTTGATCTCAGTATTCACGAGAAAAACATGTACCCAAAGTTTCAAGTCGATATCTCCAAAACTGCGACCTCTATCGTGCGGACGGACAGACGGACAGACGGACAGACGGTCAGACGGTCAGACGGATAGACGGACAGACGGACAGACGGACAGACATACGGACATCGCTAAATCGACTCAGGAGGTGATGCTGATCAAGAATATATATACTTTTCCATACCGGACACGCCTCCTTATGGGCGTTACAAACGTTGTGACAAAGTGAGTATACCCTGCCACAGTGTGTGTGGGGGTATAAAAAGACTTGAAAAATTTGGCTGATTCTCGAACTTGATCTCAGTATTCACGAGAAAAACATGTAAAAAAAGTTTCAAGTCGATATCTCCAAAACTGCGACCGCTATCGTGCGGACGGACAGACGGACAGACGGACGGACAGACAGACGGACAGACGGACAGACAGACGGACATCGCTAAATCGACTCAGGAGGTGATACTGATCAAGAATATATATACTTTTCCATACCGGACACGCCTCCTTATGGGCGTTACAAACGTTGTGACAAAGTTAGTATACCCTGCCACAGTGAGTGTGGGGTAAGGCATTCAATCCCGGGATCCCGAATCCCGAAATCCCGGGATCCCGAACGTTTTCTAAATCCCGGAAACCCGGGATTTTGAGTCCGGAATCCCGGGATTCAAAAAATTTAATTTTTATGCATTGTTTAAGATATTTTCGACGCTTTTCCACAAAAATACTGCAGTGCGTTTACTTTCAATCCAATTGGTAAACACAAAAAGCTCACTTTCGTAGACTTAGTGCTACACACACATAAAATTAAGACAATTTTTGTCAATAACAGTGAACAAAACATTTTTATCGATCTGAATAAAATTTTTTCAAATTGAAACAATTTTTTTTATTCGACAAAAAGGTCGATATAAATTATAAAATTATTTTGTTGACCGTTTGAGTGTTGTACTTTTGATTCAGCGTGGCAAAATAAATAATAAAGCAACTCAGTTTAACACATAAATTACACTGTGCAACAATTTAAGGCAAATTTTGTAGGGCCTCTACGAAATTTTTGTGGGATGATAGTATTGTATGTGACAGTAAAACCCTAGCTGGGTTTTGCTCCACCTCATCACAATTTTTTTTTAGACGTCATAATGCATTGTTAAAGCTTTTCATTAGTAAAAACTGTTTAGCGGTTGAACTGATTTAGATAATCCCGTACTCTTTTTTTTTGTTGGAAAGGTAATTTCTTGATCTTTCCTCCAGTTTTAAGGAATTGAAAATCGAACTAGTAGTTATTTACAAATCGGAATTTGAACGTTTTAATTTTTTTATATTTTTATTTTTTTTTTTTTAAATTTAAAGTTGCAACGTTCAAATTCCGATTTCTCAACAACTTCTAGTTCGATTGTTCGATTTTTGTGTAATGCAATATTTATTAAATATTATTTCTACGTTGAATTAAAAAAAAATTAAGCTTAAAATATTGTTGCAACAGTTTTTTCTTAAATCCCGAAAATCCCGAACAAATCCCGGGATCCCGGGATTGTAATTTCAAATCCCGAAATCCCGGGATTTTCAAAAACACTTCGGGATTGAATGCCTTAGTGTGGGGGTATAAATATGGTCAAATGTGAACTAGTCAAACAAATACTTCGAAATATACTAGTATTACTACCAGTTAGGGCTTTCAATCCCGAAGGCTTTTCGCAATCCCGGGATTTTCGGGACTGAAAATTGCAATCCCGGGATCCCGGGATTTTTCGGGATTTGATATTTTTACAACCAAAATGCATTTTAAAAAAATAAAAAAATGTTTTTTATAGGTTTTATTGCAAAACTGATAGTTTTAGCTTAAATAAATAAACATAAACATTAATTTCAATTTATTAAAGGCATTTTTTTTATTTTCAGCATTTGAGTTTCCGTTTCTTTAGGAAAGACACAATCCAATTCAAAATATGCTTGAATAAGGTTTCTGAAATTACTAGAGCCCGACCGATTAATCGGCTTCGGCATCGGCTTCGGCTGTTATCGGCCGAAAATGGACATTCGGCTTCGGGTTTTCCAAAAAATGGACGAAGTTTTGGCCGAAACTTTTCAATTTTTTTTCTTTTTTTTTGCGACACCGAAAACTAATTTTTTACGATACGATTTTCTAGCCCACATCACATCTAAAGGGTCTTACGGATTTTCTTGAGACTTGAATGTAAAATTGTGTAATTGATGGAATTTCCAATGGGACATAAGAGGCCCACAAAACAAAAAATATGATTAAAATTGAACTTAGTACTCATCGAATATTGAGTGAATCTCGCCTCAAATTGCGTGGCACGGGGCTACAGCTGCCACAAAGTACATCTTTGGACATTTTCTGGGTGGATTACTGAATTTTAAATATATTTTTAGAAGCTTACTACTTGCTCTGATGTCTATGTTAAAAGGAGTCCTGGTAAACTGTATGCAATTTCAAATATAGGGGTAGGAGGCTAACGGAAAAATTCTACCTTTTAGAAATGTAGCCCAAATTGATTGCCCAACAATTTACATTTAAAGTTCAAAGCTTCACAGGTGGTTTTTACCATCAACTAGAAAATCCTTTGCCTGGCGGATTTGGGGAGTTCTTAAAAAATAGGTACTTAGATGGATTTATTCTTTGAAGAATTCTGTACCATTTCTACTAAATTCCCATTATTTTAAGCTTTACTCCAAATTTTTAAAAATGATTTTAAAAAATCCAATTTTTCTTACTGTTAGTTTTGACCTAGGAGGCCCAAATTTGTTTGTGAATTCTTTTTTACTTTTATTATTTATTTAAATAAATTTTTAGTTCCTAAAAAAACTAAATGTGTATTTATATACTCGAATTTGAATGAAAATACACAAAAACAGTTTTTAAAGGGTTTTTACTTGAGTATCGGCTTCGGCTTCGGTATAGGCCTTCGGCGTCGGCCAAAGTAATAGGCTGCCAATTGATCTTCGGCATCGGCTTCGGCTTCGGCCTGAAAATGCTTATCGGTCGGGCTCTAGAAATTACTTTTGCATCAGTTTTCAGTTTTACTTAATTATTTTTATTAAGAAACTAGCTGTTACATACCCGGCGTTGCACGGGTTGTATAAAATTTTGAAATAAATATATATAGGAATTTGCGACAATTTCAATGGCGCTGTAGTTGATGGTTTATTCCCCCCTTGAAACTTGGTGCCAGTTGTAATCCCACCCGGTAGGAATCACCCAAAAAAAGTCCAAGGACGCACTTGGTGGCAGCTGTAATCCCACCCGGTATAATTCAGCCAAAAAAGTCCAAGGACGCACTTGGTGGCAGTTGTAATCCAACCCGGCATGATCCACCCAAAAAATGTCCAAGGACGCAATTGGTGGCAGTTGTTATCCCACCCGGTATGATTCACCCAAAAAATGTCCAAGGAAGCACTTATTGCCAGGTTGTAATCCCACCCGGCATGAGCCACCCAAAAAATGTCCAAGGACGCACTTGGTGGCAGCTGTAATCCCACCCGGTATGATTCGACCAAAAAAAGTCCAAGGACAAGGTGTCCAATTATTCCCATTTTCGACACATAGCAGTACAACTCCATTCCAAATTTCACTAAAATATATCCAATAGTTGCTTAATTAGCTGGTATTTAAGTTATGTCTTGTGTGGGAGGTGCCACGCCCCTTTGTCCAAGTATTCCCATATTCGACACATAGCTGAGAAAACATACTATACAGCTCCATTCCAAATTTCATTAAAATATTTCCAATAGTTGCTTAATTAGCTGTTATTTAAGTTACGTGTTGTGCGGGCGGTGCCACGCCCCTTGTCCAGTTATGCTCATATTTGGCATAAAGCTTGGAAAAGTTATTATGCAACTTCGTGCTAAATTTCGTATTTATTATTCAATTTTCTATTCAAATTCAATTCAATAGTTACTAAATTACCTTGTAGACATATTTTGTGTTGTATGGGAGGTGCCACGCCCATTTGTCCAATATAGCATATAGCCTATGTTACATGTCGATACCTATAGAATTTATCCTGAAAGTTTCAAGAGAATCGGTACAGCCGTTTAGCCGTGATTGAGGGACAAACAGACAGACAGACAGACAGACATATAGACATACAGACAGACACACACTCAGTTTTATAATATATATACCCTGTCGGACTTACATCAACTGGTTTACAAAAATAACTAACTTATATTTAACTATATGACAATTAACTTTTAAGTAATTTAAAAGTCATGACTACTAAGTTTGAAAGTAAAATTGCTTTGCTCTGCTTTGTTGAATAAACAAAATTGGAAATCTAAACTTTTTATATAATTTGAAATGAAAAAGTAGGTTGGCATAATATTTCAGTCAGACCGAAAATTCAGTTGGGAAATTCAAGTTGAAAATTCAAATAATAAATAACATAACATAATTAATACAAAATTTTTAAATCATAATGCAAACAATAAAAAAAAGGCATTTCCACAACGTATGTGTTCAAAATAAAGCTAAAAACCATTGAAATACATAAATATATATGTATTAACTTTACATTCATAATATTGTGTTGTTGTTGTTTGTTTATTTAATTTGTTGGACAATTTTATTTAGAAATGTAAAAAAAACCATGTATCAATTACAATTTGTCTTTATTATTTCATAATGGAAAATGAAATGTTAAAAATGAATTATAAATTTTGTTGAAAACTAATTTTATTAAATTTTTATTATTAAATAAAAAAAAATTAAATTTAAAAAATTCTTTTAATATTTTTACTGCAAAATTCTTTAAGATATCTAGATATTAATAAGTTGAAAAGTCATGAACTATAAACATATTTAAAGGCATCTAGATATTAACCAGCTTAAAAGTCGTGCACTATAATCAATCTTGCTAATATCTAGATATTATCTAGCTAAAAAATAATGCACTATAAAATCACTTTCAAATATCTAAAAACTAACTAGTTGAAATCTCGTGTAGGAATAGACAATAGACTACGCCGTAGGACATCCCCATGTTAAAATAGTGAGTTCGTAACAAAGGAATAAGTGACTTTATAGCCAGTACTGACTATTAAATATCTAGTTTATAGTTAGAAATAAATGGGTTAAATTTCCGACAGGGTAGGGATTCTTTTTCGTGCGTTCGCTAGGACTGAAAATATCAATTTTCTTCTGAAATAAATATAAATTTATTTTTTCTTAAAGAAAAAATTTCAAGCACAAACATTTTTATATGTAATTTTTTTTAATAAATTAAAAATTTTTAAGTTTTGTGTTTTCTAACTAACTTTTTTTTCATTTTGAGGTTGTCCAAATGTTGTCAAAAACTATTTTTCTGCTTACACGATTTTTTTTATATTTTATGAGCGATGAAAAGTTGTATTTTTCTTGTATTAAACTTTTTTTATGGACTAATTCATTTAAAATGTAGTTCCGAAAATCCCGGGATTTTCGGGACTAAAAATGGCCCGGAATCCCGGGATCCCGGGATCGAAAGCCCTACTACCAGTCAAAAGCTTAAGAATTAGAGTGGTACACAAAAAAACATGTTTTCAATGACATTTATTATAAAAATAAATTTATTTAAAAAAGTGATATGGAATTGCACCTGTAAATAAAATATTAAAGTGAGAAATTAAAATTAAGTTATGTAAATTAAAATTTGATTGTGATAATTACCCATTAAAACGCTATAAAAATTCTTATAATCCTTCAGTCTCTTTTTGCCGTGAGTCCCATCCATATTGACGGTCAAAACAATTTCTTCGATTTTTCCCAAGACCATTTCGCAAGAATCCTCTTATAGCAGACACCTTTTGAAGGGTATTTTGAGTTTTTATATTGAAATGTTACTTTTTAATGTAATAGTTTGCTTACATAGAGACCTCGGTTCTCCTGGACGATTTTATTCTCCACAATCTCCAAATCTGGCTCCGTTTGTAAAGGGAACATCGATGCTATGGGAGCTGCAGCACTTTCTTGTCGAACTAGTGTGCGTAATACAACTTTCTGTTCGGCCAACGCTTCCATAACAGCTGTATTTTGCGTAAGCATAGCTTCTGTAAAAAAGTTTATGACATGCTATAAAATATCTTGAGTTTTTTTTGGTAAATTTTGTTGAACTGTGTAATTTAATTCATTACTTACTGTCGTTCTACTTCAACATTGTTTCTAAATATGTTTTAATTTCGCAAAAGCCATTTTCTACAGTATCTGAAAATATGTATAATAAAAAATAATTGTTATTTTAAATAAGTTTTTCCTTGCTGTTGTTTCCTTTACCTTCCAGTTGCATCATTTTGGCTTCCAATTTCGCAGCACAGTCACATTTCTGCCGATTTTTCTGATAATAATCCTATTATTACATTCAAAACCATTATCTATCAAATTTTTGAAATCTTTAACAAAGTCTAATAAAAAATCATTAACAGTACATGGTTTTCTCTTTCCCACAAAAATACCTATAGGAATTATAGATAGGTTTCGAATGTTAACAATGCGAATTAATATTGGAAACAATTGCGTTTTTGAGCTTCTGAACAATGGTAACCCGTCAATATTTATGTCCAGAAGCAGTTCATCCTTGTCAATGAATTCAGAAATTTTCATTAATTGAGCTTTAATTCCAAAATGACAATAAAATCCAGGTTCCACTTTTCTAATTACAGCCTTCTCTTTGTTTGGAATTAAAGTTTTTAAACTTAATGGCACGTCCAAGTTTGCACTCTTAAGAATGTGCAACAACTCTTCGAAACTAGCACGAGAAGGTCTATATTTGATATACCATTGCTTTATTTTAGAGCTAATACTTTCCGGCGGAAAAATTGATTGACAAGGTGAACTGCCAGGGGAAGTATCTGACGAGCTGGAAACATCCTGGGTTGAACTGGGACGGGCCGACAAATCAATTTCAACATTGTGTAATTTACTAATATAAATAGCGCTCTGCTTTTTAATTAATCTTTTTATATTTCTCTTGGAGTTGCCTCGTCTACACATTTTAAATATATAAAATTAATGTGTAGCTTACCTTTAGTTGATGGATTTTATTCGGGAACGCTCCAACCACTGGACACAAAACTCACTTAAAAACTAGAGAGTAGACTATCTTCGGCTATACCGAAGTTGAAATACCCCCACACAGTAGGAAGAAGTACCTCGAACATAAAAAAATGTGGTCTCAAGACCCTATTTTGAGCCAATTATAGGTGGTTTTGGAGCCCGGACCATGTCCAAAATCCATTTCTAAAAATTTCCAATTCAATCCACCAAAAAAAAAAATTGGTCTCAAGACCACATTTAGACTCTTACTTGGTTCTTGCTAAATCTAAACCATTCATGATAGAAAAGGTTCCTGAATTTATAAATTTTTTTAAAAATAAATAGAATTTAATTGAATAGTTTTTTGCCATTTAGACGGAATATTTTTGAAAAAATTGCTCGTAAAACTTGTCCCAAAAATCCCGGGATTAGTCGGTACGAATCCTGGGACTTTCGGGACTACCAAAGAGGCGGGATCTCGGGACCCCGTCTAGTAGGTACTTAACGGATTAAGGCTACACTCATTCGAATGGATTAAGATAACACTCAGGAGACCTTTTTATATGCAAAGGAATCAAACTTGCCCAATCGGACAGTTCCTAAATTTTTGAAAAATGGAATAGTGTACACTTTTTTTACGCTGACTGTATATTTCACTTTTTCTTTGAATTTCATTATCCTAAATGACGCCACTGATATGGAATAATCTATCGGGAAATCAAACTTTACAAGTGCGCTACCTATACAAAAACATATTTCTACATTGCATGTTCTTGGGAGGTAGCGCTTGTTTAATGCTGCATTTAAATAGTAGATTTTTTGTAGGAACTAAAAAAATAATTTGAATTTATTTTTGTAATTGCTTTATCATAATGTTATGATGGCCAATTGTCTCCACTCTTTTGTGAGACTACTAATTTTATGTAGAATCTAGACCAGAAAGAACGTCTGCTACGTTTTTATTTTGGTACCAAATAATTTTACTAGATTTTTTTGGGGTTTTTTGAAAACAAAAGCGCTTGAAAAGTTCTTCATATCGTCGAGCTCGTTGTTAGAGCCGCTATGAAAATATATCAAAATATTTTTTGCATTTTTCTCCATGTATTTTTTTAAGGTGCACCATTTCAGAGGGGTGGGGGGGCCTCTGTCTGAACCCGTATATCCTCCTACGACCTTGATTATGACTATAACACACAATACCAGCAAACAGTTATCTCAGTGCACTTATCCAATTGATACAGTTTTTAATATACGGTCAACAAAAAATTTTGTTTAATAAAAAATTCGGACATTTTTGGGAGTAGAACAATTATATCCCTTTTGTCAAATAAAAAAATTGTTAGAAATTAAAAAAATTTTATTCAGATCGATAAAATTTTTAATCGTTATTGACAAAAATTATGTTTATTTTGTGTGTGTAGCACAAGTTTGGTTCTTTATAGAAAACAACCAAACTGGCAAATTTTCATAAAAAAAAGATGTTGAATAAGGCCTTAAACTGCATTTATCTTAAAACTACAGAGTGGACTATCTTCGGCTATGCCGAAGCTGAAATACCCCCACACAGTAGGAAGAAGTACATCGAACATAAAATTATGTGGTCTCAAGACCCCATTTTGAGCCACCTATAAATAGTTATGGAGCCCGTGACCATGTCCAAAATCCGTTTCTAAAAATTTCCAATCAAATCGACCAAAAAAAAAAACTGGTCTCAAGACCCTATTTAGACCCTTATATATGTGGTTTCGGAACCTCGGACCATGTCAAAAATACGTTTCTAAACATTTCCAATAAAATGCAGCAATAAAAAAGACTTGAAAATGTAAACCTTTTTTTTCAGTGTATGGGAGCCACGCCCAGTTATTGTCCGATTTGGCTGATCTCAAACTTGATCTCAGTATTCACGAGAAAAACCTGTACCCAGAGTTTCAAGTCGATATCTCCAAAATTGCGACCGCTATCGTGCGGACGGACAGACAGATGGACATCGCTAAATCGACTCAGGAGGTGATGCTGATCAAGAATATACATACTTTTCCATACCGGACACGCCTCCTTATGGGCGTTACAAACGTTTTGACAAAGTTAGTATACCCTGCCACAGTGAGTGTGGGGGTATAAAAATTTGTATTTTTTAAGTTAGTAGGTTTCTTTTCCGTGCTTGGCACGTGTAAAATTACTAGCTTCAAATAATAGTCCTTGTAAACAGCATCAAGCAAGATATTTTATAGGCGCACCTACAACCAACTGTCGCATAGTGTAGCGCCTTCATAATAAGAGAAGACAAAAATAGTAAACGTTGTTCAATATTTTCGAGTAGGCTACGTCATACTAGCCGCTCCCATATGAAAAAAACCTAAATGATTCTAAGCGACAGGATGTTGAAATTTTGTGTGTACATTCTAATAATAAAACCGCCAATTCAACTAAAACAAGAGAGTAACCCTACACCTACTGGGCCATATTGGATCCACCATCTTGAATTTAGCAATTTCGACATCAAATTCGAAATCAGAGACCCCAAGAACCCATAGATACCAAGTTTGGAACTATTTTAGCGGAATATAAGTGAAAACCCGCTCAACCCCCAACTCCTTCTATGGCCTAAAAAGGATAAATAAAAAAATTTACCTTTCTTCTAGCTCCTGCAATCGTGTTTTCAAGAAAAGAGGACGGACAGACTCTTATATTCTAGTTTTCCATACCGGACACATCTCCTTCTTGGTGTTACAAACATCAGACCAAAGTGAATATACCCATACCTCATGAGGTGTAGGGTAAAACAAGGAGGGGCAACGCCCACTTTTAAAATTTTCTAACTGGTGTACTAGACAAATATAAATCGGGGGTGAAAGTTTCTGTAAAGTTTTTTTTTAGCTTCCTATTACAATGACCTATTACCAGAGACGTAACCAGGTGGGGGGGGGGGGGCTTTGGGGTGTTCGAACCCCCCCCTAAATCAAAAAATACAAGCAAATTATTAAATTTGACGAAAGCTGAAGAGAAACTTCAGTATGTATTTTTTATAATTAAAAACTTTCGTGTGCCAAAAAAGAATATGACGCCAATTCATTGATGAAAAACAATAAGTAAACACTTCGGTTTAGTTTTTAAAAAATGTTCTTTAGTATTTAGATATGCAATAAAACCAAAAATATATGAACACAATAGGTCGATTTTAGAATGAATCCTTTCTTCATAAACTCCTCTTCGGGTTTTCTTTGCAAACATTTTTTTTATTATTTTTTGATCTACTTTTTTTAATGAAGAACCGAAAGATTTATTTTGAAAATAAGTTGTTGATTTTAATTTTGTTTGCAATTTATAGTTTTTTTCTTCAGTATAAGAAAAAAAGTTTTATGAAAACCCCCCGAAATTTTTTCCTGGTTACGTCCTGCCTATTACGCCTACTTTTATTGTTTTACGTCCACTTAACTTAAAGAAAACTTTAACTTCGTTAATTATTTTCTAACGATTTTGTGGCCAGCTTTACTTGTTTCAATTATTTTCACCTCTTTGTTAAAATGCCACAACTTTGGATTCGAATAAAAACGACTTAGATTGGAAAACGCCGATACATGTGAATTTTTTTTATTGAAATCTACCAGCCACTTTTTTTCAGAAGTCATTAATTTTGGGAAAAGTTTTGAGTTTGTTGGACATTGTAATTATAATAAACGATACATATACATATGTAATCTTTTGTAGATTCTTTTAAAATGCGGTTTTACAACATATTAACATTCAAAACACATGTAATTAGATGTATAAGTATAATAGCAACACACTAGTTGGAATTAAAAATATTTCGTTGTTCCAGAAATAAAAAAATTATTTGTTTTTATTGAAAAGTTGGACTTCCGGTATGTTTAGATTTTGCATGCAGCACCCGAGGTGGCCGGGAAACAGTATTTAGCATCTCTTATGTATTGCTGTGCGCATTTTTTGTTTTGTTTAACCATATTATTAATGCTGATGTTGAAGATTTCTGGTGGGTTGTATGTTATTCTGGAGATGTTGGTGGGAAAGCAAAGATGTGAGAGTATGTATCGGCTGTGCGGAATGCGTATGTTGTTGATTTTGACGCGGATGCTGTTGAAGTTGTGATTGCAATTGATGATGGGGCGACTGCTGCTGATGTGGATTTACTAACATTAAAGATGGCGGTTGTTGTAGTGGTGGCGCTGCCACTACTGCATATGACAATGACGCTGTAGCATTAGAATTTAAATGCAATAATGAAATTCCTGGTACTGTTGTTTTTGCTGTTATTTCCGTGTCGTCAATGCCAACTGCTCTTGGCGCTACTGCGGCAGCTACAGCTGACGTTGTCGTCGCACTGCACGGTGACGCAGCATGTCCGACAGATACGCCGGCAACGGGATTGGCCTTCGAAAGCAGTTGCGGTGGTAGATCAAAAAGCGCGGATCACTGCAGTCGCGGCCAGTAATCGCTGGCACTTTGCGTTGGTATTTGTACGGGAACCGATACGCCGGCAGAAATTACACCTGCAAAAATATGGTTATCTGAAATTAGTTGCAAAATTTGTGATTTTAGTAGTATGAGAAGAATTTGTGGAAAATAATTTAAAATGTGGAAACATTTACAAATGTTGCATGTAGAACTGCATACCTGTACCATTCGTCGTCCCCGCTGCTCCGCTACCATAAACGCCATGTTGGGGAGGTGGTTGCTGGTGTGCTGCCGCTGGATTGCATGAACTGCGTGCGTGCGCCGCATATGATGAACCCAACGAAATCGGATCGTGAAACATATACGGGTAGCTATCACGTTGTTGCAGACAGGTTGACGTCATTTGACTAAGTGACGATGTCATCGAGCTGAAAGAAATTTTTTAATCTTAATTTATTTATGATTTGACAATGTTCAGTATAAAAAATATTAAATAAAGTGCTTTTGAAAGACGGGTAAGTTGAGAACGTTTGAGCGACGAAAGAGCGCATATAAGTCTATAAATTGCTTATTTTCTAACAGAAGCTTCTCTGCAAGAAAAAACTTCATCCAAATTGAATGGAGTTATTGCAGCGATAGCCGAATATGTGAACGATTTCATTTAACAACATCCCATTCGAGGTTGGAGTAGATGATTATCAAGCCCACCACCAAAGTCAGTGCCCGATTTATCTTACGAATTACGCCTTCTCGGGCCTAAGGCTAACAGCTACCGAATATATAAAAACCAATTCGCTAATTCCATGTGAATTCGGCCACCCATGCGGACTTTGGGTCTCCGATTTCGTAATTTTGTTAGACTCGTGAATTTAAGATACTAATGGGGTTAATTTAAACTTGTAAAACCCCCGTAAACGATGTAAGCCTTGTAGATCTACATGACTGAAAACTTTCCGTTAAAATTTGTGTGGCAAAAAGTTTGCATCCATTCCGAGTCTATTTTGAAGCGTAAACTACCATGTTGAATAAGGGTTGCCTCTATGCACCTATGGACTTTTATAGGCACTAAAGTATTGCTTAAATAAATGGTTTTCTCTTATTAAACCGTTCGACAAAAATCAAATTTTGGCAATGCACATGATGATGGCTGGGGTGCGGATTCTTATGCAAATGCATATCGCAAAATGTGCTTAAAATTTATTTTAGAACTTTATAGGCATATTTTGAGTTTTGAAACGGTTTTGAATACGATTACACTCCAGGTATATTAATATAATTTTGTTTATGCCAAAAGTGGCGCTTTTTAAAAATAGGGAACTTTGCAAAAAAAAAGTTGTCTGCTCAAAACATTTCCTGCGAATTTGGATTTTTTAATATTTGTGAAATCAGCGGATGAAAGGGTCCTGCTATTCATTCGAAAGTAATTGAATAGACATTTTCAACGATAGCAATATCTTGTAAACTACTGTATATTAGACTTGTACATATCTCATTCCATATGTTTCCAAAAAAGTTGTATATTTTTCGCTTAAAGGCTCTTTTAGGGATTGAACCTTTGAATTTGAAAAATTTCTTCAGTCTTAACCAAATTTTTTACCAAAAATATGAAATTTGACTTTATTTAGAAAAATACAAATGAAATTATGACATGCATTTACTAAAGGAGCCTTTATGAAAAAAAAATACAACTTTTTTAAACATATGGAATAAGATATATTAGATCTATTCAAGAAAAAAAAAAGCTTGCATCCAGCCAATTTTAAAAAATTAGAAAATTGCAATTATTGGCGAAACGAACCGGGTTATTTTTAAACCTACTGCATATTTGAGACCAGCGACCCCAAATCACTGATATATAAAGTGTCATCAAAATCCGAGCACTATTTCTAATGTTTTTCATTTTTGTATGGGGACAAAGAAGTGCATTCCGCCCCGACTTTTCTTTATCCGATGGGCTCCAAACTTTTTATATGCAAAGTAGGGATGCCAATTTTGGAGACCTTTGCCAATCCCGGAATTTTCGGGATTTGAAAATACAATCCCGGGATCCCGGGATCTGAATTTTTTACATCAAAGTGAAATACCTTATGAAAGTTTATAGTTATTCGAAATATTGCTGTGAATCAAATGAAAGTGTTTTTAAAATGAAAGCAGGGACGTACCCATGAAGGGGAGGGGGGTTTGGAGGGGTTTAGGGTGCCCCCCCAAAATATATGAACACAATACGTCGATTTTTTCATAAATTCCCCTTCGGGTTTTTTCCAAATTTTTGTAATCTACTTTTTTTTATGAAAAATCAAAAGATTTATTTTGAAAAAAAGCGATCTGTTGTTGATTTTAATTTGGTTTGCATTTTCTAGTTTTTTTCTCAGTATAAGTAAAAAAAAATTTATGAAAACCCCCCCGAAATTTATTCCTGGTTACGTCCCTGTTATATTACATCGAATTGAATAGCTTTTAATACACCCATACTATAATATTTTTGAAATTGTGCAAATAATCTAACAATATTCAAGGTTTTTATTGGATTTTTTAAAATTTAATTTATCACACCTATGATTTGGAATATTAGAAAAAAGTTTGAATAACTTTAAAATATGTAGAATAAAATACTGATTGAATCGATTGGGTCTTTGGAATCTTGGGTTTCCGGTCAGAATAAGATCATTTTAAAAATGTGTCGTTTGATCCACATTTCTCGAACAACTCTTGACTGGAATATTTTGTCGAACATTTCAAAATACGGAACTGGAACTTGTATTTCATGTTCCGAAATATGTTCGATGATTTTTTGATCCGATTTCCATTTAAACCAAATGGATTTGAGTGCTTTTAGTCTACTAATTTGCAAACAGTTTGGAACTATTTTGTGCTTAAATTTGTTGATGTAAAGAAACTAGCCCTAAATTTCCTTCATGCATTGATAGAAGTATCTGAAATGTGTATTGTATATTTCTACCCCCACACACACTGTGGCTTTGTCTCAACGTTTGTAACGCCCATAATGCAGTAAATAGAATTGCAGCAGTTGACGGTTGGGCGGACGACGGCTAGCCGCTGTCAAAATTAAAACACACGCAACTAGATGGGAATGCACGGAATCGGGACGGAGGCGGTAAAGCGGTAGAGCGGTAGCCGCCAAACTTAGATTCGTTTCTATTTTCTGGTCGATGGTTGACGGTATAGGGTTGCAATATGGCATCAGTAATGCCAATATTTTTGAAATTCGCTGAAGCGGGCGAAAAATAGGCCGAGTTAAATGCAAATTTCCATAATTAATTTTAAAATATTAAATTTTTTTGTTTTGTTGCTGTTTTTTTCTATTTAATTAATAAGATGTAAACAAATTTCAATTGGTTTTTTATTTCAGAGGTACAATCATGTTTTTCGACTTGACTTCGACAGCTAATATGGTGTCGAATGCGTTTTGATAGTGTTCCGACCAAATACGAAACCAAAAACGAAACTTAAATGATGGAATACTGTCGATTTCGTTTGATATCAAGATACGCGATTGCGCCCCAGAAGTTTACAAGTATCTAAAATTGTGTACGGCTTATTGGTAAAAAACACAGGTAAATGTGGATGCGAGTTATGTTTGTCAACTACCGCTAATTGTATCCACAACACAAATAAAACAACCCTATTGTGTTTTTGAAAATGCCCTGAAAAATGTACATTACCCTTTTCAGCTAAAAAATTACCCATTTCCATTATTTTCACCATAGGACACCATTGATTTGCATCTGTCAAGTGATTGCCTCCACCGCCACAATTCTGTTCACTCAGGGCGGATTTTGATACGAAGGTAGCATAGCCGTCGTCCGCCCAACCGTCAACTGCTGCAATTCTGTTGAATGCATAAGGAGACGTGTCCGGTATGGAAAAGTATATATATTCTTGATCACCATCATCTCCTGAGTCGATTTAGCGATGTCCATCTGTCTGTCCGTCCGTCTGTCCGTCCGCACGATAGTGGTCGCAGTTTTTGAGATAGCGACTTCAAAGTTTGGGTACATGTTTTCCTTGTAAATACTGAGATCAAGTTCGAGAATCAGCCAAATCGGATAAAAACTGGGCGTGGCTCCCATACACCGAAAAAAAGGTCAACATTTTTCAAGTCCTTTTTATAACCCTTATATTAACTTGCTTTGGGTGGACTATATATATCCTGAAATCTGCGACGAGCTTTTTCATACACATCCACATGAGCTAGAGAGCTGAAATTTGGAACACTGATAAAACTCCGGTGACAATGCATTCTATTAAATTTTGGGGTCCATCAGAGGCGTAGGGGTCCGTGGACTCAAACCCCTTTTTTTTAAACATGGCATAACTTCCAATTCCTTCAAGCTACAAAATTATTGACAAAATGTACCCTTTGGAAAGGGGGGTGTGGGGGCAAAGGGGAGCGGGATGGAGTCAATTTAAAGTTCTTTCGTGTTTTGTAAGCTACAAGGCTGACATTTTTTACTTAGGTTCGCATTCGGGAAAAAGAGTAAAAAAGGGAGAAAAAAGGGGGAAGAAAATAAAAAAAGAGTAAAAAACAAGTTTTTTAAATATAACCCTTTAACCGACTAAAAAGCAGAAAATAAATTTCCTTTAAAATAATTTCAGCAATTTCGCAATTAAAATTAAGGGTTTTTGGCGACTTTTAAATCTGCAATGATATTCGGAGGAAAGTACACAAAAACCCTTAATTTTAAATCGAAATTGCTGAAATTATTTTAAAGGAAATTTTTTTTCTGCTTTTTAGTCGGTTAAAGGGTTATATTTAAAAAACTTGTTTTTTACTCTTTTTTTATTATTGCTGTATTCGATTGGAAATGTTTAGAAACGTATTTTCGACATGGCCCGAGGTTTTGAAACTATATATAAGGCTCAAAATGGGGTATTGAGACAAATTTTTTTTGGTTGATTTGATTGGAAATTTTTAGAAACGGATTTTGGACATGGCTCTGAAACCGCCTATAATTGGCTCAAAATACGGTCTTGAGACCACATTTTTTTATGTTCGAGGTACTTATTCCTACTGTGTGGGGGTATTTCAGCTTCGGTATAGCCGAAGATAGTCCACTCTCTAGTTTTCAAACACGTTGATACGACAATACAACAATATGAGACCTAGTGAATTCCCTTATAGTATCTAGGGATGTGACGGATGTGAGTTTTGCGGAGGCCTCGTTGCGGATGCGGGTGTTTGAAAATGACATCCGCGGATGCGGAGCCAAATGCGTAGGTTTTAAACAACTTTTTCGAAAAAATTTAATTTTTGGGACTTTTTAATTTGTTGGGTATTTTGACGTTCTGAGGCTGAATCTGACAAAATTTTGCACAGATCGCCTATAGTTTCTGTGAAAAAACCAAAAAGACAGTAAAAAAGTTTTAAAAATGTGCAAAAAGCTTTAAGTTGAAAAGACCCGCATACATGTGGATGTCATGTCGCTGTTGCGAATGTGGATGCGGATGTTTTAAATGTGTGAAAATTTCATTATTATTTTCGTATTCGGCGTGGTAAAATACATAAGAATTTCTCTATCAAGTCTATTTAAGACACAAAAAGTTAAGATTTGTCGATCAGCTTTTTTGGCCGAAAAACCGAATTTCGGTCGGGCTATAGTTAAAATAGAAAAAATGTTAAACAATTTTAAATATCTGAATTGTTTCTAGTCTATTATATTTCATCGCCTTTTTATTCTGAACATGTCATATGTAGTATAAAGAACGTTTTCGTTTGCTGAAAAATTAGATTTGGTTTCAAAGTGTAGTTTATGATTACTAACTTGTAACTGTCGGCCATTGTCGCAATAGGCTGTGGTATTGATGAGTACATTGTATTGAAACCGGTATTTAACGGCAGACGTGGCGCAACTGCATGCAATGGTGGACTAACAGAACTAGCATGTCCACTGGCATTACCAACATCAACGTGGGCTGAACCGGCACCGCCATTGCCTGACAGTGCAGTACCAGCACCGTTGGAGTTTTCCGCATTATTATTATTGTTATTCGGCGCATGGCCTGATGTGTTGACATCACCACTCACAACGCCACCGGTATTATTAACTGTATTCGTTAGGGCTGCTGACGGATTCCCCGTGCTATTGCGGCCGCTATTAGTTACGTGGTCGACGGAGCGACGTTGAGTCCGTAACTTTTCTTCGCGTCTCCATTTAGCTCGTCGATTGGAGAACCAAACCTATATTTGTAAAATTAAACATTTTAAAATTTTTAAATAATTGCAATAATATATATTTTAAATTAATAGAAACATATCAGTTTAAATAACGTAAATTATATAGAAAATTTGTAAAAATGAATTTAATGTTAAAGCAGAAAAACATAGACGCATAATTTTAGACAAAACCAAGAAAATGCTTCGGTAAGAACCAATTTAAAACACACTCTCCACCTACGTGTATGTCTTATGCCTGGTTTTCATTATGTCAAAATAATGGCAATTATTGTCATATGTTGTGAGAACAGGTTGGCATTTCGTTGTCAATTTAACGAACTGATGTAAAATATCGAAAAATGAATATGAGGTGACGTCACCGTTTGTCATATACGTCGATAAAAGTCAACATGCTGTCAAATTTATTTGCTTATGGCAATTCAGCACTTTGATGCCATTGATTAGGACATAATGAAAACCAGGCAGTGTTCCCCAAATGAACTCATACAAATTTGTCATAAAAGCTTTTTGAAAGCTTTCTGAAAATAAAAACGAGTAAGAGCTCATATATTTTTTCAAATCATAAAAGATGACGAGCTAACAACTCGCTTAACTTAAACCCGTTTAGGATAAATACGAGATTTCAGTGGAACGAAAAATATTTTTCCAAACAAATTTTTTAAGTACACTAAAATATGAAATACTGTATTTTATGTGTTGGGCATCTATATATATAAAAGAGACGTGTATGTTTGCGACTAGTAGACGCGAAAAATACTGCACAGATTCTCACCAAAATTTTTTAATAATATATTATATTCTAGTGGTCGTGAGACGGGTTCTAGGATATTTTGACCTATTTATATGTGGTTTTGGAAGCTCGGACCAGGTCGAAAATAAATTTCTAAACATTTCCAATAGAAAACAGCAATAAAAATAAGTTGGAAAATTATTATTATTATACTTTTTTTTGTCTTATATGGGAGCCCACCCCAGTTATACCCTACACCTCGTGAGGTATGGATATATTCACTTTGGTCTGATGTTTGTAACACCTAGAAGGAGACGTGTCCGGTATGGAAAAGTACATATATTCTTGATCAGCGTCACCTCCTGAGTTGATTTAGCCATATCCGTCTGTCTGTCCTCTTGTAAATACGATTGCAAGAGTTGGTATTGAAAATGGGCGGTATCGGTGGCACGCCTACCTCCCATATAAGTGAAAATCGTGTTTTGTAAAATATGTAACCCAATTCCGTTTAAATAATTCTAAACTTGGTATACGGCGGATTTTGGGGTCGCTGATTTCGAATTTAAAGTCGGAATTTAAAAATTCAAGATGGCGGACCCAATTCGGCCTAGTAGGTGTAGGGTACATATAAGTCAGCTTTCCTTTATTTTTGCAAAAATAAAGAAAAACTAGAGAGTGGACTATCTTCGGCTATACCGAAGCTGAAATACCCCCACACAGTAGGAAGAAGTACCTCGAACATAAAAAAATGTGGTCTCAAGACCCTATTTTGAGGCAATTATAGGTGGTTTTGGAGCCTGTCCAAAATCCATTTCTAAAAATTTCCAATCAAATCCACCAAAAAAAAATTTGTCTCAAGACCCCATTTAGACTCTTATATATGTGGTTTCGGAACCTCAGACCATGTCAAAAATACGTTTCTAAACATTTCCAATCGAATACAACAAAAAAAAGACTTGAAAAATTTTGAACTTTTTTTTCGGTGTATGGGAGCGCCCAGTTTTTATCCGATTTGGCTGATTCTCAAACTTGATCTCAGTATTCATGAGAAAAACATGTACCCAAAGTTTCAAGTCGATATCTCCAAAACTACTACCGCTATCGTGCGGACGGACAGACAGACGGACATCGCTAAATCGACTTAGGAGGTGATGCTGATCAGGAATATATATATTTTTCCATACCGGACACGCCTCCTTATGGGCGTTACAAACGTTGTGACAAAGTTAGTATACCCTGCCACAGTGTGTATGGGGGTATAAAAATTAAAAAAAAAAGAATCGAACAAAAATTTTACTGAGACTGAGATTCGAACCCACGCCGTCAAATGTAGAGAAACTGCAAAGAATGCGGTTGAAAATTCTGCGACAAATCATTGAAGCCCCATACCAACGGATATTTACAATTTATGAACATTTCCGATGAGACCCCGAAGCATAAAACAAAGTACAAATATAAGCTTTATCTGTATTCAGACGCACTCAACTCTTATACCTATAGCTTCACTATTGTAGAAAAGGACAAATACACAACGAAACGAAGGAAAAATAGTGTTGGTAAACATTTGACAATGCCCAAACAAAAAAAGTATTGGAAAATTTTTTTTTAAATTTCATTGGAAAGAACAATTTTGTTTGTAAAAAAGTGCCATTGAAGGGAATGGCAGTGAAATAAGGACCATCCCCCCAAAGGGGTACTCCTGGCAGCCCTAACTGAGGTAAATATAACAAAAAATGCAGAATCGCGAGCGTTACATTATACTTTCCAATGCATCACTACCGCTGATCCAGGAGAGTCCTGAACAAATCCTGCAAGCTCAAAAATCTGTTGTACTGAGCAACAATTCGTCACAAATTTAATCGAAAGAAGCAGATATTGGTGTTGAGCTGCCGGAGCTGTTTGAACTTTTAACTAAATGGGGAGTACAAGTTTTGTATGCAAAATGTATAGGTAAGTTTGATTTAAGGTTAATTTACTCAAAAATATTTAGAAACACACTTGATTCTACTGGTAATAATTACAGAAGAACAAATAGACATAGACACTTTGAAACACGTGACTCCAAGGCACGCAGATTTGTTAACTCGAAATTTTAAGCTTTCAGTTTTGGTTAAATTTCAATATAATCTTTAAAAGTTCCAAAATGGTGAAAACTCTCTAAATTACACAAATACTGGTGCCAATAAACTTCAGAAATCAGCAAAAAGCGTATCACTATTGAAGATTTGTTACAGCAAAGTACACAAGGAATCTCCCTAATCGAACGTCGTAATCAAAACATTGAGCTAAATAATGGGTGCAGAGTGATCCTGATGGATATTGTTATTAATTATCTAATACAAAAAGATATAAAAACTAGAGACTAGAGCTATCTTCGGCTGCGCCGAAGCTGAAATACCCGCCACACAGTATGATCCATTTAGAAGTACCTTTATAGGTGTTTTTGGAACCTCGGACCATGTCCAAAATCCATTTAAAAAAATTTCATTAACAAACACCATTTTCACTTCATTAGACAAATCTGGACTGACTACACCACTACAAAACAATTAATCCCATTCCACTTACTCCCCTCTTTCCAGTGGCATTGCCTAGAAGACATACTATAGTTTACATCCGCTGCCGGCTTAGACACACAAGGCTCACACAAAAACATCGCATCGAAAACAGCAGCTCTCCAACCTGTAATTTTTGCAACACCGAATATCTCAGCATAACACACCTCTTATTCGAATGACCAGGAATCAACCATATTCGCCAACAATTAAAAAAATCCAAATATTGAACAACTACTAAAAAATGTCAACCACGACAATATAAAAATATAAAAATGGACATTACTTTCATTTGTTATTTAACCTTTTCCTTTTAACTATTTTGATTTTCGTACTCATAAGCTGAAGGTCCCAGTTACTATTGCTAAATGTGATTAAGGAAAATTGTAATTTAATTACCAATTACGATCATTGAAGAACTGCGGTCTTCTGCAAAAACGATCTCACTCATTCACAACTGAATCTACTTCATGGCAATCGGAAAATGATGACACAAACGATATTGGTAAATAATGTAATTTAAAATTATCTGCATTTAGAATATTTGTGTTAATGCATTAAATATGTTTTTAATTTGATTGTCAATAACTCTTCCTCTTTTTTGGCATTCACAATAGAATGACAACACAGCTAATCTGTCATATAAAGGTGCATTTAGACCGCACGAACGAAGTGACTGATGTTCATTCAGTGTAAAAGCTTCGGCTTGCGATCTTTGGTTTGCGATCTTTGACTCGTTCAAAATGTTCGGGCAAATCTAACAATCGATTCTTTTTATACCCTACACCTCATGAGGTATGGGAATATTCACTTTGGTCTGATGTTTGTAACACCAAGAAGGAGACATGTCCGGTATGGAAAACTATATATATTCTTGATCAGTGTTACTTCCTGAATCGATTTAGCCCTATCCGTCTGTCCGTCCTCTTTTCTTGAAAGCACGATTGCAGAAGCTAGAAGAAAGCTAGCGATCCCAAATTTTGGATTTGGCCGTTTTAGGCCCTAGAAGGAGTTGGTAATGGGCGAAATCGGTCGACTGCCACGCCTACCTTCCATATAAGTGAAATCGTGTTTTCACTGTAATTTTAAGATTTCATCAAAACAGTATGAAATTTTGTATAGGGGGTTTTTTGGGGTCGCTGATTTCGAATTTGATGTCGGAATTTTGAAATTCAAGATGGCGGAACCAATATGGTGGCCGAAATTTTAAGATTTCATCAAAACAGTATGAAATTTTGTATAGGGGGGTTTTACGAGTCGCTGATTTAGAATTTGAAATCGAAATTTCAAAATTTTTTGGGGTACCTGATTTCGAATTTGATGTCGGAATATCAAATTTGGAATCAATATGGCCCACTATGTGTATGGTATATATAAGTCGGCTTTGCCCGACTGAAACTTACTCACTTGTTTATTGCTGTTTTCGATTGGAAATGTTAGAAATGGATTTTCGACATGGTCGACGCAGAAGGTGAGCTTCCAAAACCACAATCGGTCAAAATGGGGTCTTGAGACCAAATTTGATTGGACATTTTTAGAAACGGGTTTCGGGCAGTGTAAACGGTTGTGCAAACGCATTTTTGTTTGCGATTTGACTTTGCAACTAAATTTGCGTGGGGCCGTGCGGTATAAATGCATCTTCAGGCGAACAAATGTAAACATCAAAATAAGAGTTGCATTGCATTTTTCAACGAAAAAGCACATCGGATGTTTCAAATATATTTGGAAGCAAGTACTTGCTTCAAAAATATTCGATACTTATAGAATTTTAAAGAATTTTCTATGAAAATTACAAACATTTTGGCCTGAAAATGCGTAATTAAAAAAATGCAACAAAATGGAAATGGAAAAGAATTGAAATCTAATTCTTATATAAAATTATTTGTGAGTATTTATGTATGTTTGTTCCCTTATAACTCAAGAAATACTTGACCTCATCATATGCTATATGTTATTTCATTAGCTTTGGGCGTTCGAGGTGGGCGTGGCAAATATTATTTTAAAATGCTATAATTCATGCAGTGTTTAACCGATTTTGCTGAGGGTTGACTATGGTAAGTAAGGATCCGCGTAACTCGCGTCCTATTCAAAGGATTTCGGTGAAATTTTGTATTTGGTGCTGGGTGGTGAATGGTCAGAGGGATGACTTCCAAATCTTTTTTTATTCCAGTTGCTTCATTCAGTAATACATATAACATTTATACGTTAACATGAAATTACAAAATTATTGAGAGCGAAGCTGTAGGTATAAGCTAGTTTAAATAAAAGGTATCGAGTATTCACAAAAGTACCGGGTAGTATAGAGTATAAAACCATAGTGATTTTTCAGTACATTTCCAAGCAAATATACCAAAATCAAATTCAATACTTCTTTTGGAGGTTGTAATAAATTATACATTTGCAGATATGCACACAAAAATAAGTCCGTAGATTTAACCGAAAAATGTTCCAACCCTTTAATTCGGTTAATCTAACCGATGAGAAGTGGTTGGTGTACTTCCTTGTAACTACAAAAAGCGTAGTTGAGTAAGAAAACAATAAAACTTTTATCGTTACATTTGTTTTTTTTTCATTTGAAAACAAAAAAAAAATATATCAAACACAAGAACAAAATTCAAAAATGGAAAGATTAAAAAAATAAATAATATCTTGAGCGCATAACTAACACAAGCTCTTATTTTCCAAAATTTCCAAAATTTCGGAAAATGCAATATAACAAGCAAAAAACTCTGTTTAGATCTTCTCAAGCTGCCTCTACCTCTATAAGGCAAAATATTCATAACATGATAGAAAAATCTTATTTCTTTGAATCACAACGATTCAACTGAAGATGCGCGAATGGTAAATTGCAAAAGTTGCTGAACAATTCAAATTTAACCAACAATTGCGGTCTAGGAACCTACGATTACTGGAAAACAACAATTATTTTCGGGAAGTCTACATACCATCTCGGTTAAAAAATTTACAATTTTCATACATTTTGAAATTCTGTACGTTAACCACTTTTTTCGGTAAATTTTGCCGACCAATTTTTTTTGTGTGGAAGAGGATGTTCCGAAATATTTGGACACGTAGACAATCGCACTTGGGGTGAAATTAAGGCCCATTACAAAGCTACATCTAAGTATAGTCTTTCATCCATTTCGCAAACTCGTTCATCATGAAATTTAAAAAAAAATAGACGTTATTAAAGTACTCTTCGATACAAACAAATTATGAAATTTAACAGAACTAAAGAGAAACTTCCGTATGTATTTTTTAATTGACAACTTTCGTGTACCAAAAAAGAATATGACGCCAATCATTTATAAAGGTTTTTCTCAATTAGATATCAACTGTCGTTCTTAAATCCAAAAAGACATGTATTTGAATAATATGTTTCAATACAGTTTGCGGCTTATTAAAAAAGCAATAAGTAAATACTTCGGTTTAGTTTTTAAAAAATGTTAGCTATGCAATAAAACCAAATATACGTCGATTTTTCAATGATTCCTCTTTTCATAAACTCCTGTTTGGGGATTCTTTGCAACATTTTTTTTATTATTTTTTGAATTTAAAGATTTATTTTGAAAAAAAGAAAAACGATGTTGTTATTGATTTTAATTTTGTTTGCATTTTATAGTTTTTTTCTTCAGTATTCGTAAACATTTTTGTTTATGCAGATGGAAAATATGCTGCAATCTTATATTTACATATAAAAAAAAAGTTTTTTTATATGTTTTATTGGAAAACTGATAGTTTTAGCGTAAATAAATAAACACAAACATTAATTTCAATTTATTAAATGAATTTTTTTTTTATTTTTAGTATTTGAGTTTCCGTTTCTTTAGGAAAGACACAATTTAATTCAAAATATGCTTAAGTAAGGTTTCTGAAATTACTTTTGTATCAGTTTTCAGTTTTACTTAAATATTTTAATAAAGTAATTCATTTTTGTACGTTCGCTAAGACTGAAAATACCAATTTTCTTCTGAAATAAATACAAATTTATTTTTTCTTAAAGAACAAATTTCAAGCACAAACAATTTTATTCGTAATTTTTTTAATAAATTAAAAATTTTTAAGTTTTGAGTTTTCTAACTACCTTTTTTCATTTTGGGGTTGTCTAAGTGGTGTTTTTCTGCTTGCACGATTTTTTTTATATTTTATGAGCGATGAAAAGTTGTATTTTTCTTGTATTAAACTTTTTTTATGGACTAATTTATTTAAAATGTAGTCCCGAAAATCCCGGGATTTAGGAAAAAATATCCCGGGATTTTCGGGACTGAAAATGGACCGGAGAGCCCTAGTTGTCACACAAATATTCTCACGCCACAGTTCAGAGCGAAGGTTTCGAATTGTTGTAAGTATATATAGTTGTTTTAAGCAATAGTATTTATCGTACCAGGAAAGCTCAGTGATGAGTTCCTTAGTGGGAACGAAATGCGCAACTACCTGCTGGCACTAAAATTTGTTGTTGTATAAAAATCGCAGTCTTAATTTGATTTAAGCTGCACTTGAGCTTGAACCCGACTATACAAAACCATTATCATTATGTACAACATAATTTTTACAATTTTCATACATTTTCAAATTCAAGCAATGAATTTTTTAAACAATAGAATATAAAAAGTATCCTGAACTTCTTTGATCGTGATACGAAATACATTGAAATTATGTTTCCACTGATGCCAATTTTGTGTTTTACTTACTGCGACTCAGTATTATTTGTAACTTTTTATTTAGCGAAAAATTTTCTGATTCAAGACCAGGGACTGCAACCGAAACGAATATCGGTTCCGGTTCCGCTTCTCAGATCTAAAAATATTCCAGTTTCGGTTCTCAGATTTTTAAAATATCCTTTTCGGTACCGGTTTCGGTCCATAACGACAAAACAAATTGAAAGTTTAAAGTAAAAGTGAAAAAGGTAACTAACAAAAACGAAATGACTGAACTGGCGCATAGTCATAGTAAAATTTAGTAGCTGCCAGGCCTGTGCGCACGTATTCAAATAATACTAAAATTTAACAAGAAATTTTAAAAGCAATTTCTATCAACTCAAGTTCGTTCTTTTGTGATTAATTTGTTTCGGATCAAATAAGTCCCAGAAAACATTTTTTGAGTTATTGCAAAAAAATACTCATGAGTATCAAGAATATCTGGAATACTTTTGTGAGTTAATGTAGCTGAAGTCTGTTCGTTCTCTTAGAGGTAAACACGATTTCAGCAGCTACAAGTAAGCTAGGCAGTCCAAATTTGGGATTTAGCATTTTAGTTAAATTTAGTTGGTATTGAAAAGAATCGGAATCGGTCAACTCCCGTGTTTTGTGTTTTTTTACACAGGGAAATGTTACACAATAACAAAATTAAAATTTGTGGCCTTTATCAAGTGGATGGGAGTGTAAAGGACGATGTCTAGATTGAACATCGATATTCACACTCATACTCATTCTCTAGGAAATTTTTTCCGCCTTTGACGCTTATAAAAGATTTCAATTAGTCTTGGTATTTTAAAAACAAGGGTTTAAAATTATTACCCCTCTCACACAAAATAAATATCGTCTCAACCCTTGAAAATGTTGTGTGTCAAAAGCGGAGGGCGGCAAACCGTTACATACATGTGTACATCAGAGGTTCTTAAACATTTTGGGCCATTGAACCATCGAGATGTTTATTGTGGTACAAAAAATATGATATGCATTTTTATATATTAATATTTTTGATATGAGTCGATATTTTCTAAGCCTCTTATTTCAAAAAGTAAACCTAAATTTTAGATCAATATTTAATTTAATTGGCTGTCTCTCTTTGATATGACGAAGAAAAACATTTGGAAAACATCGGATTGTGTGCGTCAAATTTTAATACTTTCGTTTTATTATTTTATAAATCAAAATAGTGGTACTGTTGCACTCGGAGGACGAGGAGCTAAATAAAAGTATTTGGTGTTTTCTTATTTCTTTTCTGGTTAAACATTATGAAAATCATAATCAAACACAAATTGAATTCCATTTGCAAATTTGTAAAAGATTTTCTGGAACATTTTTAGAAAAACTGTTTCTGGTGGATTTTTTCTTAGGACAATCAATCCATTTTTAGCTTGCCAAGTGTAGGCAGCACTGGTGACAAATGAAACTGTTTCATTAACCACTGACAAGGCCAACCTTAAACTTGTTTAATGGTATAGAATTCCAACATGGACAATAGCGTGGTCCAAAATGAACTTTTTTCGCTGGAGATCCACGATCCCCCTCAAACTGTTTCCCATAAAAATTGTATGGAAAAAATAAAATTTTTTGAATTTTTCTCATCAAATCGTTTGATTCAATGAAAGTTTAGTTGGGTTTAAAAATGGGTTTTATATCCAATATGAAGACTAATTTTTTTTGAGTTCACACTTTCAGAAACGCTGACATATATACTTTATTACTATTATGAGAGTTCGTATACCAAATTCTATATTTATTTGTCAAACGAAGCGTTGAAAAGTTTTGAAAGCTATTGTAGTAAAAACAGCTTCATTTTCGTCAACAGCAACAATACAATTTTCGGATAATGATACTTGAAATTTTCGCATGATGGCAGAAAAATACTGTTTGCCAATCCTCATACCGCTCACAAAGCAACTATGTACATACTCCAAGTGCTATAATCACACTGCACCCATTTGATTTCAACAATTCATATTTTTCTCGTTCAATTGTTTGCGACAAAATCCCTTAAACGAATTGGTGTGACGCTTGAGAATTGATTATTGTCGCTGTTGCAATAATAATGATTTTTATTATTTGCTTAACTTTTCATTTTTGACAAGCATTTCTTCACATTTGAATTACACTTGACACTGCGGCATTCTGTATGCACGGTAATTATTTATTCGCAGCATGAAAACACTTGATATTCACCAATATCATGAGATTTTTCACCCTTTTGCGCTCTGTTTTATCTAAATATTTAGCATGAACTCAAAAAGATATTAACATTTTTATTTATAGTACATTGAAAAGTTATTGATAAGTGAGTCATTTTGTAGCAGTAAGGGACAATAGCAGGGCTGTAAACATACAAAATTTCATTCATTATTCGGTTCAGAGGTTGACCGTTTCTCTGGACAAATGGTTCGTTTTTTGCATTGAACCAATGCACAATGGTCTGAAAATCAATTTTTGGGCATAAAGTCAAAGATAAAGTCCTGAAATTTGGCACATGTTATTCTGATATTGTCAAGATACCCCCGTGCGGTCGAACCAATAATGGGATTTTGATTCTAAAAATGTGTGATCCAAAAAATGGAGTGGGGGTGAATGACTCACCATCACACAGGTGTATAACTTTTGCTTTTTAGCGGTAGATACGCAGTTCGACTCCACAGAACGCAAACATATTTATACCCTGCAGGGTGCACACTCGTGTCCACAGTAAGGCAATCAATCCCGTGATCCCGAAATACCGCGATCCCGGACGTTTTCTCAATACCGGGATTTTGAGTCCGGAATCCGGGGTTAAAAAAAATTGATTTTTTTTATACATTGTTTGACGTTTTTTCAAAAAAATACAGCCGTGCATTTACTTTCAATCTGATTGGTAAACACAAAAAACGCACTTTTGTAGATTCAGTGCTACATACACAAAAAATGAACAACATTTTTGTCAATAACGGGTAACAAAAAATTTGTATCGATCTGAATTAAATTTTTTCAATTTGAAACAATTTTTTTTGTATGTGACAAAAAAGAAAGTGTGTTTTACTTTTGAATGAAAGTGAGTTTTCGTGTTTAGCATAGAATGGAGCTGGCAAAATTTTATAATTATATTCGGATTCAGCGTGGCAAAATCTTTACTTATATAAAATTCTCTGTGAGTTTGTTTGTAGGATTGTAGGTTTTATTTGTTTGTTCCCTTATAACTCAGGAAATACCTGACCGATTTTAATGAAACACATATCAAAATGTAGGTAATTCCATCATAGGCTATATGCCATTTCATTAACTTTGGGCGTTCAAGGTGAACGTGGCAAATATTATTCTAAAATGCTATACACACAAAAAATAAAGTAGGTAAATCTTACCAAAAAGACGATTAAAAATGCAGCAACCAAAAAAACGTGCTAAATGGAACCGACTCAAAGTTGTTCGCTTATCGTGTAAATTTGTTGGCGTACAGATAAAAATAGTTCGTATTTTACTTTATAGAAAACAGAGAAAGCAATCATGAAATTGAGCGAATATAATAAGAAGATACATATTAGAAAAAGAATGCAAGAAAAAGATAGCAGATGTGTTTGGTGTTTCTGTAGATGTGTTGTATTGAAATATTTATGAAACTTAAATTAATTTGATGTACCAGATAATTTCCATTTCTGTGCACAAATTGGTCCGGCAACATCATTTCTACTGCGAATACATATATATTACATTCATTACCAAAAACTACCGCGCTTTCACAAAAAGCCATATTTAAATATTTCATTAAGTTTACAATTATATTAAGGGAGTTCACAAAGGTCTCATATTGGTCATAAAGTCATATTGTTGTATAAATATACAATAGTCATAAAAATGTAGTAGCTTTTTTTTCCATACAAAAAATTTTACGACCATTACAACTCAGCAAACTGTGCTTTTCGACTCTCATTTTAAAGTTGTAGGAATTTGTGAAAATTTGAATTTGGAACTAATTTTAATGCATAAAACGTGCACGACTTGCCGAAAATATTGCAACAAAGATCGTGGAGACCACCAAAACTCTTCCGACCATCAACTTTGGCAAGATGGGCACTTGCACCACCTGGAAAGCATTTTGAATTCATTAAACATGCGCGACTGCTTGAAAATATTGAAACATGATTATATGACAATATGACTTTATGATTACTTGTGAACTCGTAATATTGAAATTGATGTTTTCCCATGAAAAAATGAGTTCAAAAACATGCTGCGCAATTTTTAAAATCAAAAAATCTTAATTTTTGGTAGTAATTCATTGTAACATAGTCAAAATTTGATTTTAAAAATTGTTTTCGAAATATCAAAAATGTAAACATTTTTAACGCCATTTTCTAGTAGTGCTGCTAAAATTTGAATTTTATACCCTACACCTCACGAGGTATGGGTATATTCACTTTGGTCTGATGTTTGTAACACCAAGAAGGAGACGTTTCCGGTATGGAAAACTATATATATTCTTTATCAGCGTCACCTCCTGAGTTGATTTAGCCCCATCCATATGTCCGTCTGTCCGTCCTCTTTTCTTGTAAACACGATTGCAGGATCTAGAAGAAAGCTAGGGATCACAAATTGTAGATTTATCCTTTTTAGACTGCCACGCCTACCTCCCATATAAGTGAAAATCGTGTTTTTACCGTAAGTTTAAGATTGCATCAAAACAGTATGAAATTTTGTATAAGGGTTTTTGAGGTCGCTGATTTCGAATTTGATGTCGGAATTTCAAAATTCAAGATGACGGAACCAATATGGTGGCTCAAAATTTAAGATTTCATCAAAACAGTATGAAATTTTGTATACTTGGATTTTTGGGGTCGCTGATTTCGAATTTGATGTCGCATTTTCAAAATTCCAGATGGCGGATTCAATATGGCCCAGTAGGTGTAGGGTATATATAAGTCGGCTTGCCCGACTGAAACTTTTTCACTTGTTTTGTATTCGATACAACCCGGTACTATCTTGTGAATACTTAATATTTTTTACGATAATTTTCATACAATTTTGATTTGAAGTAAAATCTCTGAGTAAAGTAAATGCACGTAGCAATTGCTCTAAGCCGTTTTTATTATTACGACCCAACAATTGTCATACAGACTTCCCTAAAATACTACTAATAGTATCGCATACTAATGGAAGGAAGTATTTGATGAGTCAAGTGTCGAATATAAATTATTCATATATTATGCAGCACTTGTACCTTTGAGAGTTAAACGAGACTGCCATATTTCAAAATTTTTCTGTCTTGTATTAAATGTTGTGATGTTTCAGAATAATAAAAATTTGGCAGCATGGTTGCATTTCGGCAACGAGCGATGACATTGCGAATCACATCATTGATTGCCGAAATACGACCATGCTGACAATATCCAATGTAGCAACCAAACTCAGTTGAGTTGCGAACCGGAGACTGTAGTTAAAAATTATTTACCAAATTTTCGACGATTAGATTAACCACAGAAATAGTAATTGTTGTTTGTGTTTTCCATATAAAATAAAAAAAAAAATTTTTTACCACGTTTTTTGGTTAGATTAACTTATCTTTTTTTTTTGTGTTTAACCGATTTCGCTGAAATTTTATATGTGGTTTTGGGTACGGAATGGATAACATGTTGATTCTGAAAATTTGCACTGCCACTCCTTAAAATTTTTAAAGCTCTATAACTCTGGTCCTATTCAAGGGATTTCGCTGAAATTTTGGATTTTGTAAATGTGCAGAGGGTTGACTTTGAAAATTTGCGGTCCGTCCACTGCCATGCCCAAACATTTTTAAAGCTCTGTAACTCGGGTCCTATTCAAGGGCTTTCGCTGTTGTGTGGTGCTGGGTGGTGAATGGGCAGAGTTGACTATGAAAATTTATGACCCGCCCACTTCCATGCCCTACAATTTTTAAAGCACTGTAACTCGTGCACTATTCATGGTATTTTGCTTAAATTTTGTATTTGGTGAATGTGCAGAGGAATGATTGTAAAAATGTGTCATCTGCCAATTGCCACGCCCCAAATTTTTATAGAATTTAAACTCGAGCCCCATTCGAGGAATACCGGTGATTTTTAAAATACCGGTGATTTTTAAAATAGTGAATGGGCAGAGGGATGACTGGCAAAATCTATTTTTATTTCAGTTGCTTAAATAATACATGGTATAACATTTATACATTTACATGAAAATACAAAATTATTTCTAGCGAAGCTGTGGGTATAAGCTAGTAAATAATAAAACAACTCCAATTAACACATAAGATGTCAAATTTGTTCGATCAGTGTAATTTAAAATGAATAAATTTTTGTTTGACTTTATTTATTTTAAATATTATTTCTTTTGTTTAATGTAAAATTTATTAAATATTATTTCTTTGTTGAATTAAAAAAATTAAACTTAAAATATTGTTGCAAAAGTTTTTTCTTTAATTTTATATTAATTATTACACTTTGCGATAACAGATTCTGAAAGGTCTTGGTCTACATAATAACAACCTCAAAGGGTTTTTCTGTATTAGCTCGAATAAGCGATTCGGGGCCAAAGGTCACAATAGGGTTACTGCAATCTTGTTGAAAAAACTTTTCAACGGTAAGCGATATCGTATTAGTATCTTCAGAAAACTCCCTAGCCCTAGCCCTAGTCAGTTTTTTTTTAAAAAAAAATGTATATTTTCAAAATTTGAAAAATATCATTTTTTGTTTCTGGGTTATTTATGACCACTATATATTTACATTAATGGGTAAAGGTGTTCAGCAGTATTGTAGCTAGTTAAATATAATATTTCTGTTGAAGATACTAACACGATATCACTTACCTTTAAAAAATTGTTTCAACAAAAGTGAAGTAAACTCCCTAGAACTTTGACCACGAATAACTCGCATATTCGAGCTAATCCAGAAAAACCCTTTGATAGTTTCGATCAGAATTTGGTGTTGCAGAGTGTAAATGTATTTAATTGGAAAATCCCGTAATTTTAATTTCAAATCCCGGGATTTTCAAAAACACCTCGGGATTGTCCAAAGGGTATATTGTTCTTGTCACACAGTTTGTAACGCCCATAAGGTGGCGTGTTCGGTATGGAAAACTATATATATATTCTTGATCAACATCACCTCCTGATTCGATTAAGCCACGTTCGTCTGTCCGTCTGTTTATCCCTCTGTCATTTCGCACGATAACTGCCAGCATTCCTTTTATTTTGGCAATGATTGGACGGTATTGAAAATGGGAACATGTCATAAGAACCACGCCTACATAATTTGTATTATTTTCGTTTAACTTGAGTAATATATAACCGATTTGGATTAGGTTTTTTTAATTCGGTTGTAAATGGTGCGGGAACGAAATGGGAATAAAATTGGAACACAATGGAATTGGACCAGAACAAAATATTGGAAAAAAATTTTAAAATGGACCGTGAAATGGAAATTTTTGACAAATATTGTAAAACTATCGCTAAAATTTCCATAAAAAAAAACGATAAATTTTCGAAAAATTTTCTATAAAATATTGAAAAATCATCATACCTCGTAAAATTTCTTTATTTCATTGGAAATTATATCGAAATGGGAATGGAAATGGAACAACATGGAGTTTGACCGGAACAAAATGGAATTGGAACAAAATGTGGAAATGGATCGAGAATGAAGTGGAAATGTAAATTATCGATAAACAATCGAAAAATGATTGATAAGAAATCGAAAAATTCTCGATAAACTATCGAAAAAGTATTGATAAAATATAGAAAAATTATCGAAAAAATTTCAATAAAATATCCATAAATATCGAAAAAATACGGAAAAGTGTTCGATAAAATTACATACGAGCAATATATACTCGCATGTGCAGGGTATTTTAGCTTCGGTCAGACTGAAGTTTTATTTTATGTTCAAAATTATCCAACATTTCAAAAATTAATTTTAAATAGAATCATTTTACATTTTTAAACTTTTTAATTAAGTTTCGAATACAATATTTTTTATACCCTACACCTCATGAGGTATGGGTATATTCACTTTGGTCTGATGTTTGTAACACCAAGAAGGAGAAGTGTCCGGTATGGAAAAGTATATATATTCTTGATCAGCGTCACCAACGAAGTGATCAACGTCTGTCCATCTGTCCGTCCTCTTTTCTTGTAAACACTATTGCAGGAGCTAGAAGAAACCTAGGGATCGCAAATTTTGTATTTATCCTTCTTAGGCCCTAGAAGGGGTTGGTATTGAAAATGGGCTGAATCGGTCGACTGCCACGCCTACCTCCATGTCTGTCCGCCTGTCCATCCTCTTTTTTTGTAAACACGATTGCAGGAGCTAGAAGAAAGCTAGGGATCCCAAATTTTGGATTTATCCTTTTAAGGCCCTAGAAGGAGTTGGTATTGCAAATGGGCGAAATCGGTCGACTGCCACGCCTACCTCCCATATAAGTGAAAATCGTGTTTTTACCGAAATTTTAAGATTTCATCAAATTTTGTATAGTGGGGTTTTTGGGGTCGCTGATTTCGAATTTGATGTCGCATTTTCAAAATTCAAGATGGCGGATACAATATGGCCCAGTAGGTGTAGGGTATATATAAGACTGAAACTTACTCACTTGTTATACCCCCACTAGAGCCCGACCGATAAGCATTTTCAGGCCGAAGCCGAAGCCGATGCCGAAGGTGAATTGGCAGCCTATTACTTCGGCCGACGCCGAAGGCCTATACCGAAGCCGAGGCCGAAGCCGAAGCCGATACTTAAATAAAAACCCTTTAAAAACTTGTTTTTTCGTGTATTTTCATTCGAATTCGAGTATATAAATACACATTTAGTTTTTTAAGGAACTAAAAATGTATTTAAACAAATAATAAAAGTAACCAAAAGAATTCACAAACAAATCCTAGGTCAAAACTAACAATAGCCTCAAATTATCCCATATATAACGTGTAAGAACAATTGGATTTTTTTAAAATCACTTTTAAAAATTTGGAGTAAAGCTTAAAATAATGGGAATTTAGAAGAAATGGTAGAGAATTCTTCACAGAATAAATCCATCTAAGTAGCTGTTTTTTCAGGACTCCCCAAATCCGTCAGGTGATGGGCAAAGGATGTTCTAGTTGATGGTAAAAACCACCTGTGAAGCTTTGAACTTTAAATGTAAAAAAGTTTACCAGGACTCCTTTTAACATAGACATCAGGGCAAGTAGTAGCTTCTAAATCTATATTTAAAATTCAGTAATCCACCCAGAAAATGTCCAAGGATGTGCTTTGTGGCAGTTTTAACCTCGTGCCACGCAATTTGAGGCGAGATTCACTCAATATTCGATGATTACTAATTTAAACTTTAATCATATTTTTTGTTTTGTGGGCCTCTTATGTCCCATTGGAAATTCTATCAATTACACAATTTTACATTCAAGTCTCAAGAAAATCAGTAAGACCGTTTAGATGTGATGTGGGCTAGAAAATCGTATCGTAAAAAATTAGTTTTGGTTTTCGGTGTCGCAAAAATAAGGAAAAAAATTGAAAAGCTTCGGCCAAAACTTCGGCCATTTTTCGGAAAAACCGAAGCCGAATGTGAATTTTTGGCCGATAACGGCCGAAGCCGATGCCGAAGCCGATTAATCGGTCGGGCTCTAACCCCCACACTCACTGTGGCAGGGTATACTAACTTTGTCACAACGTTTGTAACGCCCATAAGGAGGCGTGTCCGGTATGGAAAAGTATATATATTCTTGATCAGCATCACCGCCGGAGTCAATTTAGCGATGTCCGTCTGTCTGTCCGTCTGTCCGTCCGTCCGTCCGAACGATAGCGGTCGCAGCTTTGGAGACTTTGGAGATATCGACTTGAAACTTTGGGTACATGTTTTTCTCGTGAATACTGAGATCAAGTTCGTGAATCAGCCAAATCGGATAAAAACTGGGCGTGGCTCCCATACACCGAAAAAAAAGGTTAACATTTTTCAAGTCCTTTTTATGGTTGTATTCGATTGGAAATGTTTAGAAACGTATTTTTGACACAGTCCGAGGTTCCGAAACCACATATATAAGGGTCAAAATGGAGTCTTGAGACCAATTTTTTTTTTTTTGATGGATTTGATTGGAAATGTTTAGAAATGGATTTTGGACATGGTCCGGGCTCCAAAACCACCTATAATTGGCTCAAAATAGGGTCTTGAGACCAAATTTTTTTATGTTCGAGGTACTTCTTCCTACTGTGTGGGGGTATTTCAGCTTCGGTATAGCCGAAGATAGTCCACTCTCTAGTTTTTTTTATGTATTAATTATGTGTTTTCGCTCATTTTCCAAAAAATAAATTTTGGCAGAGTGTACAGCTGTTTCGGATCCAGCCACGGATTCTCGTCAGCACTCTTTATGCATTTTATTACTTCCAAGCGACGCTATAAGTAAGCATTAGTTTGGCGCACAAAATGCATCAAACTGAATTTTTACTTGTTGTTGTATAACAACCTATTACCATGCCTGGTTGAAGAATTTCCTCAAAGTCCCAGCAAGCCAGTTGCATGGCAAATTAATTTTTATATTAGGGCAATTCACGAGTTGTTGCAAATCAGATTGGAAAATTGTGCAATTGGAAATATTTCCAATCAATTGTGAACGCTCTTTTTCGGGTTACTTTGCAACAGCGGCTGCATACCAAATAAACAGCTGATCTACTTGTATGGTAGTATTATTTTGTTGGCATTACGGAAATTTTAATAAATTTTGTTTTATTATGCCGAAAATAATATGCGGAGTTCCTTGAAAATGATTTAAAATCATGTTTATCTCCTCCTCCGTCCACCTTTTGCTGGGCTTTTCCCTTTTCATTTTGGATTTAATTAGTTTACATTTTTTTGTGAGAAACAGTGTTGCACATTAACATAAAATGTTCACTAAGATGGCAGCACTGGGTGTTGCAATTGCATACACTCAGGGAAAAAAACAAAGTAAAATCAAGTACGATCGTATTTACTCCTTAATTTTTTCAACTTAATGGAAACAACTTTGAAATAAAGAGAAAAATACTTAAAATAACTATTGTCAACGTTGAAACAAAGTTGCAAAGTTGAAATGAAATGAAAAATACTTAAAATAACTGTTGTCAACGTTGAAACAAAGTTGAGCGATTTTAAATCAAGGTCTGAAACTTAATATAAATTGGAAAATTTTTTAAATAATCGGAAAACAACTTTGAAATAAGTTTGTTTATTTTTGAATTTAAGTTTTAAATTGAAAACAAGTTTGTTCGTAGTTGTTTCTAAAATTTCCAACTTTACCAGACTTTCATTAACGTTTCTACTTGTTTTAAGGTTGTTGTTGATTTTAGGTTGTTTTTTCTCTGGGTGTACAATCTCAGGTTCACCAACAAAAATAATTTGAGCTTCACAACTCAACTGAATTTAGTTTCAATATTGGATATTGGCAGCATAATCGTATTTCGGCCACCAATGATATGATTCGCAATGTCATCGTTCAATGCCGAAATGCAACCATGCTGCCAATATTTCATAATTCTGAAACATCATAACATTTAATGCAAGAGAGAAAAATTTTGAAAAATGGCAGTCTCGTTTTCGCTCTCAAAGCAACAAATGCTGCATAATATATGAATAACTTATATTCGACACTTGGCTTTGAAATACGCATCAAGTTCTTGCTGCCTTTTTATGCGATACTATTAGTAGCATTTTAGGGAAGTTTGTATGAAAATTGTTGGGTCGTAATAATAAAAACGTCTTAGAGCAATTGCTACGAGCATTTAATTTACTCAGAGATTTTACTTCAAATCAAAATTGTATGAAAATTATCGTAAAAAGTATGAAGTATTCACAAGAAAGTACCGGGTTGTATCGAATACAAAAAAATCGAATTTTCGCAGCACTACTAAAAAATGGCGTCAAAAATACATTTTACATTTTCGATATTTCGAAAACAATTTTTAAAATCAAATTCTGACTATGTTATAATGAATTACTACCCGGGAAAGCATTGGTTTTAATACTACAATATAATTGCAGACTTAATGAAATATTGCTTTTTGTGAAAGCGCGTTAGTTATGCGAGTTAGAAATGCAAATTATCTTGTTTTTAAAGTCTTGGGCTTACATTAAATTAATTTAACTTTCATAAATATTTCAATACAACGCATCTACAAAAACACCAGACAAATCTGCTATCTCTTTCTTGCATTCTTTTTCTAATATGTATCTTCTTATTTTATTCGCTGAATTAGATAATTGCATTCTCTGTCTTCCATAAAGTATTATACGAACTATTTTTAATTGTACACCAACAAATTTTCACGGTACGCGAACAACTTTGAGTTGGTTCCATTTACCAGGTTTTCGCTGAATTAGATAATTGCATTCTCTGTCTTCCATAAAGTATTATACGATCTATTTTTAATTGTACACCAACAAATTTTCACGGTACGCGAACAACTTTGAGTTGGTTCCATTTACCAGGTTTTCGGGTTGCTACTTTTTTTGGTTACTTTTTTTTTGTGTGTACTACTTTATTATATTTTTCTGTTTTTTTTTCGGTTTCGGCCGAAAAAAAGGAGAAAAATTTCGAACAAAATTAAAAAAGCGGTTTCGGTCGGTCTCTAGTTGAAACAACCCATATAAAAAATAATATCAAATAATTTATTTGGAGCTCGATAAAATCTAAATTTAACTATGAAAAAATATTAAAAATTTTTAAATGTCGGGTTCTATAACGTAAAAACGAGAGGACAAATCAAAAATAAAATTCAACCAAAGTAAAAAAAAAAATACAAATTAAAGACAAACCTGAATACGTGCCTCTGGTAAACCAATTTTCTCAGCCAGCCTTTCTCTAGCAAATACATCTGGATAATGTGTCCTTTCGAATTCTTAAAAGAAGAAAAAAATGTAATTGTCATTAATAGGAATTTGAAAAGCTTAAAAATGTAATAAATGAAATGTCGATCAAATGCAATAGGGCATGTTAAGCCTTTAACCCATAGAATACTTATATACAGTCGAACTTCTCTATAGTGAACTTCTATATAATGAAGTTTTTATATAATGATGTTTCTATATAATGAAGTGATTTTTTGGTCCCGTTAGAATTCATTATAGGGAAATTGGACTGTACCAAAATAATTCAAAACAACAACAAATCCTGCCGTACCGCAGTAAAATCTTGTGATGCATGTTGAAGTAGTGTATAGACTCCGGGCGTAAATGGGTTTGGTAAATTTGTAAAAATATTATAAAATTTTGTACATTTTTTTTTACCAAAATTCAAAAAAGTTTTAAAATTCAGAAAAATATTCTTTTTTTTATAACCCTTATATTAACTAGTTTTTTAGTCTTTTTTTATTATAACCCTTTATTTAACTTGCTGTGGTTTGACTTTACAGGGTGTTCCGCGCTTCAGTGCAAAAAATTAACGAGGTGATTCCTGGGGACAAAACAGTGAGGGGGGGGGTCCATCTTTCCATCTGTAAGGATCTGCAGATGAGACTATGTCGAAAAACGGCATTTGATGGTGTCATCACCCGGGAAGACAGAAATATGCAAGAAAAAATCTAAAAATATGTATGCACAAATTTCATTTGCAATGCCAACTCCTTCTAATATATATAAAAAAATGTATACAAAGTATGGACCGCCTATTTTACTTCTAGCTCCTTCAATCGAGCTTACCAATAAGAAGGACGGACAGAGGTAAAAGGTCAATTCAACCCAAACAAGAAAAAAAATTAGAAAAAGAATTAGTATTGGTCCCACCTGTTCGCCCCCGGAAGTTAAAATGAGCCACTTTAAGAGGCAAAAAACCCTACTCTTATTTCCAAACTTTGAGACCCCTAAAAATAAAAATTTTTTTCTAAAAATTTGACGGTTTGGTCCTCTCCACGCCCGAATCAGGCTGAAGAATCTCCAGCCATGGTCTCACAGAATATGTATGTGCAAGTGTAGCTTTCTAGAGGAGTATGGCATTTTAATGCCATATTTTGGATTGTACAGTAAAACCAAGATAAAAGTAACCATCCATATCGTTATCCTAACTATATATAAAATTGAAAACGCCAATTTGGTAAGAGCAAAAACTAGCCAATCGATTTTGAAAATTTTTTTTTAAAACATCCTATTTGTGCCAAGGAAAGGATTTTCGAAAGGTAAATATCTTAATTTTCGGTATTAAGTTTTATTGAACATTCAATCGTATGACATTGACTGTGCTTGCAAAACAATATAGTATGTTGCTTTCTGCTCTCTTCTGCGTATAGCTCGCTCAAAATGGAGAGTTATTTTTTTTATACGGAGTTTTTGCGCGCTCTCTCTCTCTCTCTTTTATCCACCATGATCAGGGATGTTAGATTGTGGGGAATTAACCATTTTGCGGGTAATTTCGAGCTCTGTGTGCAGTAGGGGAAATTTTACATTTCGCTTCTCTGCTGTGAATGTCTGTATTTTTTTACGTGGGCAACACCACGGGGAAATGCTTGTATATTATAAATCTAATTGTGTGTTTGTACTTATGTCTGTTTGTCCATCAATCACGGCTAAACAGCTAAACCAATTCTCTTGAAATTTTGAGGATAAATTCTATAGGTGCTACAGGGATGGAATGACATTACGTCCACGGACATAATGTCCATGGACATTATGTCAGTTCCAAACAGACATAATGTCCATGGACTTTATGTCCGCATCGCAAACGGACATAAAGTCTATGGACCTTACGTCTGTTTGGGAATGGACATTATGTCTGTTTCAAATAGGACATAATGTCCATGGACTTTATAACCATACCAATGAGACATAAAGTCCAAAAATTTTTTAACAAATTTTCAAATATGTATGTGCCTTTTTTGAAAAGTTGTATGACTCCAACCTTTTTGGTGAAGGAAAAACAGGTTCCCATTGGAAAAGTTCCCGAATAAAGGAAGTGTAATGAAAAAGTAATTTATTTAACTTTTTGTATCGTTTCAATAATTTTGTACTGAAAAATTAACCTCTGGGGGGGGGGGGCGGTTGGAACCCCCAAAACCCCTCTCTTGCACACGGGCCTGGTCGAAGTATGAAATAAAATAAACACAGTTGAACTAAAAAAATGTACTTTAAATCAAAAAATGTATACTTTTATATTAATTGTAAAGACTTTAAATGCTTATTGCACTTTTCAAAAATAACTTTATTATGCTTTGTGTAGTATTAGCTTTACAGGGGAGACACTTAAAATAACATTTGAAAGTGTTCACATTTAATAATAAAGCGCACATTTTCTCAGTAGGGTAGACGGGGGAGAATTTGCCACTGGGGCGCATACGCCACCCCCACCTTTTTTTAAAACTAAAAACTCTTTTGAATTGACAGTATAGGTAGTTTGTGCATATATCGATAAAGTTTCTTCCCTAAGTACATGACCTTTCTACCTCAATCGTGATCACGGCAAAACGTGTTTGTTTGTTTTTAGGGGTGCTGCGAAAATTTGTTTGGATAAGTAAATTTGGTGATAAATTATTCAGTTTTTGCATTAGGAAATTGATACTTTGTGGTATTATTTGTTGATATTAGTGCATGGAATAAAAGCTCGACTTGATTAAATTTCTTAAAAGTAATAATATGAAAAAAGAATTTGTGTGAGTGGGAACACCTGGGGCACAGTCGCCGAATCGCACCTGGGGCACATATGTCCAAACCGCCAAAAAAAATGTTAAAGAAGAGAAAATTAAGAATCATTGACTTAGGATCCTCAATTAATTTAGAAAAATCGTTTGGAAAGTTGCATTTAACTCGGATCTCTTTTACTATTTTTTTTACATTTTGTGAAAAATTTTTCTTAAAAAAAGTAACTAAGGCATTTGTTTAATGTTTTATTTTAGTTTCTGATATTCAATACTTAAATAAAATATTATGTTTACCGAAAAAGTCTGTGCATTTCTAAATTATACCCCTTGGCGTTTCTACCCCATGGGTGGGGCAGTTTCGCCATTTTGGCTTTATTTGAAAAAGGAGTGGAAAGCTATTAGATATATGCTTTCAGACGTTAAAATATTAAAGTTAATAAATGTAAGTTTCCAACTATAAAAGAATTTGTAAGAAACGATGATTGGTTAATTTTTAAAAAATTTTTGAAAGAACGTGGCAAATGCGACCCCTTCTACCCTACACGTATGACCAATTTCATATTTAAAACTATGATGCGCATATCCCTGCAGTAGTGCCGGGATTTGGATTTTTTTAAATTCAACCAAAATTTAGTATTAAAATGGGGCAAGAGCCCCTTCCCTAAATTGCAATGTAAAAAATTGAAACAAGATTTTAAGTTGTATTTTCATAGTAACAAACATGAAAATTAATGTTCTGTTATTCATATTTATATTTATCCTTTTAGTAAGCGCTTAAGTTTTGAAACACGCTCAATCAACTACGCTATCCAATCTATCTTGACTACTTTAAACCCGACGATTACCGTGGCAGTGTTTTTGATTGCCAAGTATTCTGCGATTTTGGAGCCGGTGGGTAATGTTAAACATTATAAACATTACAAAATGCGCCGAACATATTCAAAACATAATTGCTATTGTCGAAGAACAGCGAGAAGATGTTGATAATTGAATTCGGTAACTAGTTGGTGAAGCAGTTCAATTTGATGAATATTATGACATTGAAATCAAGGCCCCGAGGACTTGTCATCGAAAAACTCTGCACGCAAATCCCCAATGGGGTTGCAGACAACCACTGCTCTTGAATATGTAAAAAATGCACTCATAATTCCATATTTGGATTCATTTAAATTTTTAAAGCTTCCTCGATAATCGTTTCTCCCAAAGCATCCTTTCAACATGCTATCTCTGTCCATGCGAGATTTTAAATGTAAAATGGCTGAAGTTGCTAGGTCTTATGAAATCGATGCGATGGAGGAGGAAACTGAAATTTGGTAGTCAGTTTGTAAGAATATTAAAAATGAGTAAAAAACAAATTTTTTTAAATATAACCCTTTAACCGACTAAAAAGCAGAAAATGAATTCCCTTTAAATTAATTTCCGCAATTTCGATTTAAAATTAAGGGTTTTTTGGCAACTTCAAAATCTGACATTAGGAACAAACCAGCCAAAAACCCTTAATTTTAAATCGATATTGCTAATTTGAATACAGTTTGGAACAATTTTTTTCTTAAATTTGTTGATGTAATGAAACTAGTCCTTCATGTATTGATAAAACTTCTATCATAGACGTATTTGCAATGCATATTGTATATTTGTATATAACTCATAAAGTTTATATACGAGTATATCAATCAGCCTTTAGCTTATTTTATCTACATTTTTTCATTAAAACAAAATAAATAATTTTTCCAAAAAATATCCTACTTTTCGAAGTATTTTCCTGAATGCTTATCCAAATATTTTGGATGAAAAATTATGGTGGCGCACCCAGGATGTTTTTTCGGGGGGGGTTTTCAAAAATTTTTCAATTTAGAAAATTATCATATTGAAAGGTTTTGGGAATCCCTTGCTTCCTCAGGATTTTAAAAATATTTTTTTGATAAAAAGAAAAAATGTAAGTCTTTTTCATGCAACTGAAGACAAAAATAACTTATAACTTCTATTACACCATTCGACACAAAAAAATGCACCGTTTAAATCGCATTTTTGTATTTTTCATTGAATAGGATGTAAATTCATCTCGCCAGACTAAAAAAATTAGTAGAAAATTTAACTCTCATGCGTTTTTGTCTCTATATTATGAATTTTTTCAAACAATTCTAGTCTAGCGTGATGAGTTAACGTCCTATCGTAAGAAGTTTACATGTTTTTAATAGTATGGTTTTCCTCTACCAAATGCATATTTATATTTTGGGAACTCTTAAGTGCAAGTTAATACCCTGCTATAGTATATTTTTTTTGCTGTTTTTGTTTCATCAATATATTTTTACCAATCAAATTATAAAACAGTTATCTGCGGTTTGGTTTGGTAATGCGAAATAATTTCAAACCCCCAAAACCCTCCCTTTGGGTGCGCCTCTGGTCCTTGCTAAAACTAAAACGTGCACAAAGGAATTGTTCATGATAGAAAAAGTTTCTGAATTTATAAATTTTTTCTAGACAAATAGAATTTAATTGATTAATTTTTTTCCATTATAAAAGGCATATTTTTGAAAACATTGCTCATAAAACTTGTCTCGAAATTCCCTAGATTAGTCAGTGCGAATCCCGCGATCCCGGGATTGCCTAATAGAAAGCTGTTATGATGACTAACGAGCGTATTACAAAACAGCAAATTATTTTCGACATTAACATAAAAGTTTATCCAAAATTTAACTCCATCCATTAAGGATTAACGAATTACCGATTTTGGGCACGGCCTTGGTTGTAACTGTAATGTATTATTTCAATTGACACTTACCTTTTTCCAGATTGTCAATTTGCTCATTCGTGAATGATGTACGATTTCGTTGAAGTTTTCTTTTTAAGCGCAGACGCATTTGCGAATCTTCATCTCCTGATGAATTATGCTCTGAATTTCCATCCGATGTACTTTCATGTGAGTTGGGATGCGAAATGTCGCCGGTAAATAAATCTAAAAAAAATGGTGTTGAAAGGTAAGAAGACCACATAAAAGATTATCCGTAAGTAGAAAATTTACATAATGAGCAATCTTCAGCATTGAATAAATATGTATAACTACGGCAACACCCTAGTCAAAAATAAACGGCATGAACAACGATATTAAAGTGCTCACAAATCAGCGATATAAACTCTGATAATTTTCGTTTAATGTTAAAGGTCGATTTTGTATCATTGAGGGGCAGGTGGCCATACAGTAACCATACAGTAGTACGAACTGAAATTTCAATTACTGTAACGGCAAGTGGTAATTGTGAAGGAAATGGGCAGTGGTTTAATTATTGTAGTAAACTAAAAACTAAAGGGTGAACATCTTCGGCACTTCGGGGCTATAATATTTATACCCCCACACTCACTGTGGCAGGGTATACTAACTTTGACACAACTTTTGTAACGTCCATAAGGGGGCGGGTCCGGTATGGAAAAGTATATATATTCTTGATCAGCATCTCCGCCGGAGTCAATTTAGCCATGTCCGTCTGTCTGTCCGTCCGTCTGTCCGTCCGCACGATGCAGTTTTGGAGATATCGACTTGAAACTTTGGGTACATGTTTTTCTCGTGAATACTGAGATCAAGTTCGAGAATCAGCCACATCGGACAAAAACTGGGCTGGCTCCCATACACCGAAAAAAAAGGTCAACATTTTTCAAGTCTTTTTTATTCACCGAGAGAAAAAACTGTTAAGAAAACTGTTAAAAACCATCAACTTAACAGTTTTTCGACTGTCGGATGATTTTTAACAGCGAAACTGTTATTTTTTTCTCTCGGTGTTGCTGCATTCGATTGGAAATGTTTAGAAACGTATTTTTGACATGTTCCGAGGTTCCGAAACCACTTATATAAGGGTCAAAATGGGGTGTTGAGACCAATTTTTGTTTTGCGGATTTGATTGGAAATTTTTAGAAACGGATTTTGGACATGGTCCGGGCTCCAACACTATTTATAGGTGGCTCAAAATGGGGTCTTGAGACCACATAATTTTACGTTCGAGGTACTTCTTCCTACTGTGTGGGGGTATTTCAGCTTCGGTATAGCCGAAGATTCTACTCTCTAGTTGTATATATAATATAAAGTCTGGTAGTGGGGCGAATCAACAATCGCTAGTTGTAAGTTTTTCTAGATTAAATGGCATATAATGGAAAAAATGTCTATGTCAATATAATATATTCATTCCCTATCTGTCTCTCTGTCTTTTTGTCTTGTTGTCTTTCTGTCTCTCTGTCTTTTTGTCTTTCTGTCCGTCTGTCCGAACGATAGCTGTCGCAGTTTTGGAGATGTTGAAACTTTGGGGACACTTCAAAAGTAAGTCTGAAAATCAGCTAGGGTGGGCTCCCATATAACACAAAGTAATTTTCCAAAAAGTAATTTTCCAAAAACCACATATAAATGGGTCAAAATGGGGTCTTGAGTCAAAATTTCTACAGTTTTTATTTTATTTTTAGTAAAAAAAATGGGTTTCTTGAATTTTAGTCCAAATATGGTAAATGGTTAAATAATATAAATTTAATTATATTATCTAACATACGTTCTGACTAGGCCGTATTTAGGGGGGGATGTACGGGTCCGGACCCCTAATCAAATTGTTTGCTGCCAAAACAAAAACCAAAAGAAAAAATAATTGGAAATTCGAAATAAATTATTACTTGTAAATTTGTAAAATGTATGTAGGTGACGTTCTTTCAGGTCTGGAGTTTACATCAAATTCACCTAATAAAAATAATGTTAACGTACGAGTAGCCTCCCAAAAGAGTGGAGACAATTGGCCATCATAACATTATGATAAAGCGTTACCAAAATAAACTAAAATTTTTTTAAGTTCCTACAAAAAAGCTACACCTAGAAAAAAGATAGTAGAAATGACAGTCGTTCACTGTTATTCTGTTTTTAACAGAATTTAACTTTTTTCAACTTCTCAAACTGTTAAAAAAAGCTGTCAATTCAGAACCCTATTGAATAAAAAAAAATGTTGCTGTCAGCGAGATTTGAACCCAGACATCCTGGGTGGTAACATGGCCTTTCAACCAACTGGTCAAAATGTCAACAGATTTAAGAACCATCAAAATTATGTTAAGAATCGCAGAGTGTGTAACAGACAGTTTAACAGATAAGAGATATGTTTTCTGTTCTTCCAATACAAACAGTGTTGCCAGGTTTTTAGTGAATTCGTCTCATTTTTATTCAACTACAACTAAACCACTTTCCCCGTTTTTACTTTTGTAAGTATTTATTAAAGTTTTCTCAAATTTTCATGATTTCCTTCCCCGGACAAAAAGGAAAGTTGCTTCAAATGGCAACTCTGGTTACTCTGATAGTTGAGAACAGAACCTGTTCAACAGATATAAGTTATTCATTTATTGCCATGCCCGCATGAATGGCATCATTGGTGCGATGGATAAACTGTCACACTATCAACCAGAAGCACGCAGGTTCAAGCTTTGACCATGGCGATTTTGGAATTGAGAAGAATCGTTCATAAAAGTAAAACTTATAGAACTAAAATAAAAATTTAAAGAAAAAAAATAAAAATTACAGTGAAAATTCTTCTTCTTTTTTTTAAATTAAAAAAAAAATAGCGACGGTCGTTACTCGGAGAGTGTAATTGCAAAGCCTTTTTGATTCTGATTCTTGGACTAGTTGCTCCCATCTGTTATTTATCTACCTTCCAAATTTCTATAAAATCGGAGAGGTAGATTGATTTGATATGGGATTACCTATCTTAAATTTGACAAAATAATCATCAAAAATTGAGCTATTAGAAAAATGTATATGAACTGATCACCCGTCGAGAAAGAAATTTTGATGAAATAATTCCTGGATACGGCTCTGAGTTCTGTTATACTACTTCTTCACTACTTTTTTGTGTTTTGTTATAGGAAATACTATACTATTTCTATAGAAATATGCAAACATGCAAAAATATACCTGTGGTTTTTAGGGATAGTTGTAATGGAATATTTTCGGCCAAATTTACCAAACTGTGTACTAAAAAAATACTAGCTCCAAGTTTACCGAAAAATTACCAAAACGTAAAACTACCTGACAGCCAAAAAAACTGGTTTCTTGTGGATAATATTCAAGAAAATGTCTGTGATAATTTTTGATGAGGTGGTACCCCAAAACTGTTCATATAACTTGTTCTAATAGTCCAATTTTAAAGCTTATTTTACTAAATTGAAGATATTAACTATTCATACAAGATTTCCTTATCAGATTTTCCTTTCAGGTCGGTACAAATATACATTTTTACATTGAATGTCCTTGGGAGGTAGCGCTTGTTTAATGCTGTATTTGAGGCACTTAGTAGCTTTGTTGTAGGAACCTAAAATTAAATTTTAATTTCTTTTGGTAATTGTATCATACTGCAAACTGCATAATTAATAGAAAATGTATACGGGACAGTCAAAAGCGTCAACGTAGCCGTCTCCAATCAATAACATTTCAGTCACAAAACATTACAATTTCAGTCGTAAAACAACAACATTTCAGTATCAATTCATCAATGTGCCGTTTCAATTCATCAATGGGTAGTTTTAAAAAATTTAAACGTTTTACTGTCAAAATCAGAACATTCAGTTTTGGCTGGAAATTGACAACGTTTCTTTTTGATTTTTTTCTCAGTGTAGCTTAGACCATAGTTAGCACAACTAACGACCTACAAGCGGTGTTACTCGGGTATTGTTTTTTTAAAAATGTATACTCGCATGAATATTACTTAAATGTTATTAGTTTTTGTTTAGTTTTTGTTCGTTACTATATTTTGTATTAAGTATCGGCTTCGGCATTGGCTTCGGTTTAGAGCTTCGGTGCCGGTGTTACGAGGTATCAACCATCTCAATTCAATCAAACCAAAAACCGGTTCCGGAACCAAATTCGGAATCGATTGTTTTAAAATCTGAGAAGATGAACCGAAACTGATTTATTTTTAAATCTGAGAACCTAAACCAGAACCGATATTCGTTTCAGTTCCAGTTCCTGATTATAATCTTTCAACTCTTAATTAGAATTGAAAAATTATAAAAACGAAACTAAATGGATTCCTTAGCAATTGGAATGATGGTCAAAATATGGCAAACAGTTTTTGTTCACTCTCCCGCTTCAAATAGCTTATTTGACGGCAAGAACATATGTTCTGACCACGTACAGCCCCTTTAAATGAAATTGTCCTTTAAATTCTAAGGCATCCATCTAACATCACTTTTACTCTCACTCATACACATTTTTCCACACCACTCTGCCTCCGCCTGGAAAAAGCCAAACAAAACAGATAATTTGTCGCATATGCCATTTGTTGTAAAACATTAATATGGGGGAAATGCTCTAGATCATTGCATCCCTAATTTATGGGTATTTAATTTTATTTACCAGAAAAATACATTAGTTTGAAAATACTAAAATGCCAATTGCCATTCACAATTGAAAAATTTAATAGAAATGAAGATGAGGGACAGATAAGTTGTTAAATGCACATACAATACATAAAAGCATACAGTAGCGAGTGGATTATGGCATAAGGCAGCAAGATTGACATTGTCGAGATAATCAATTTAGAGACCCTTAGGATATATTTACTTTGAGAAACAAGAAGGATTAGAACTATTGCAATTTATCGTCTGCGCACTTCTTTGATTAGTTTTCAAATCAAAACATAGTTTAATTTTTGTGCTTATCCCTATATATATTATAAAACTGAGTGTGTCTGTCTGTCTGTCAGTCTGTCTGTTTGTCCGAGCATCACGGCTAAACGGCTGTACCGATTCTCTTGAAACTTTCTGGATAAATTCTATAGGTATCGACATGTAACATAGGCTATATGCGGTTGGGATTGGACAAAGGGGCGTGGCACCTCCCATACAACACAAAATATGTCTACAAGGTAATTTAGTAACTATTGAATTGAATTTGAATTGAATATTGAATAATAAATACGAAATGGAGTTGTACTGCTATGTGTCGAAAATGGGAATAATTGGACAAGGGGCGTGGCACCGCCCATACAATTTCCTACCCCATATCACGGTTAAACGGCTTTACTGATTTTATTGAAATTTTAAGGTAAAATTGTTGTTAGTAATGGAATTTGCAATAGGACATAAGAGGTTGGATTTGGACAACGGGGCGTGGCACCTCTCATACAACAAAAAATAATATTAAAATGTAACATAGTAACTATCGAATATTAAGTGGTCCATGCCACCAACTGCGCCCTTGCACATTTTTTGGGTGAATCATACCGGGTGGGATTACAACTGCCACCAAGTGTGTTCTTGGACTCTTTTTTTGTGAATCATACCGGGTGGCATAACAACTGCCACCAATTGCGTCCTTGGACATTTTTTGGGTGGATCATGCCGAGTGGGACTAGAACTGCCACCAAGTGGATCCTTGGAGTTTTTTTGGCTGAATCATACCGGGTGGTATTACAGCTGCCACCAAGTGCTTCCTTGGACTTTTTTTGGGTGATTCCTACCGGGTGGGATTACAACTGGCACCAAGTTTCACGGGGGGAATAAACCATCAACTACAGCGCCATTGAAGTTGTCGCAAATTCCTATATATATATATATTTTAAAATTTTATACAACCCGTGCAACGCCGGGTATGTAACAGCTAGTAGTATATATTTTACAGATGAGCTTATGTTTTCAACATGGCCCAAATAATTTGTACAACATTTCTACTTTTTGCCTTTTGAAAAAAAAGTTTTTAAAATACTTTTTCAAATTGTATAAACTCACCACGTTTTTGTAAGTCTTCGCGTGTTATTTGCCCTGATAAATTCGTTGCTGCCGATACTGTGGTTGGTGTTGGTGGTAGTGCTAAATGAGCGGGTGTCGTATTGCCGGGGTACCATGCCCAGCCACCTGATTGTCCATTGAACATACGTAGCTTTTCATAAACCGATTCATTTTGTTGTTGGGCTTGTTGTTCTTTTTGTGAAGCCAAATTTCGCAAAACACGATTTATGGAAGAAACCTACAAAGAAAGAACCAATAAAAAAATTAATTATTGGAAACGTTTTGTTCAATGGTTCAAAATATTTTAGAATCAAACTACCGCAGATACATGTACAATTTTGTTCCTTCCTCTTTCGAAATAAAGGCATTCAATCCCGAAGGTTTCAATCCCGGGATTTCGGGATTTAAAATTTCAATCCCGGGATTTTCCAATTAAATACATTAAATAAACTAAAATTAAAGAAAAGTGTTGAAACAATATTTTAAGTTTAATTTCAAAGGTGCACTAAGCACAACTAACAATATTTAAAACTAGAGAATGGACTATCTTCGGCTATGCCGAAGCTGAAATACCCCACACAGGAAGAATTTAGAAGTAGCTCGGACCAGGCCCGTAGCCAGAATTTCGGTCCGGGGGGCTAGAAATGTTTTTTTTTATGTTTATCTTTGATTCTAGTTTTGACCCCAGCTATTGTATTGATAACCTTTTGGAGGATCAATCGTAACATCCCAGTGAAATCAGATAGTGGATAATTCAATCAGCCTGTTACTAAAATCATTGTCAATAAAATCGCGAAGTGTTTTATTGTACGAAAATATGTACCGTCGCTATACAGCAGCACTTTCAAAACTTCAGTGGAAGCACAAATGAATAAAAATAAACAAAAAATCGCAGTTTCTTTCTATTTTTTATACCCTACACCTCATGAGGTATGGGTATATTCTTTTTGGTTTGATGTTTGTAACACCAAGAAGGAGAAGTGTCCGGTATGGAAAAGTATATATATTCTTGATCAGCGTCACCTCCTGAGTTTATTTAGCCCTATCCGTCTGTCCGTCCTCTTTTCTTGTAAACACGATTGCAGGAGCTAGAAGAAAGCTAGGGATCCCAAATTTTGTATTCAAGTCGATATCTTCAAAACTGCGACCGCAATCGTGTAGACAGATGGGCAGACGGACGGACGGACACGGGTATATCGATTCAGTTTTTGATGCTGATCAAGAATATATATACTTTTCCATACCGGACACGCCTCCTTATGGGCGTTACAAGCGTTGTGTAAAAGTGAGTATGCCCTGCCACATTTAGTGTGGGGTATAAATATTTATGATAAATTTTGTGTATTTCAAAAATGTATTTTCTGGGCCATTTGTAGAGTAGGTTTTTTTTTGTCATGGGTGCGTTCAAACCCCTACCTCAAGTATAAAAATAAGGTGGAGAGCTGATAGTAAAATTGTTGCAGATTTTTCTTAACTTTAAATTTTTCAATTAAAAGGTATACATTTGCAGAAAGTTATGCTTCAAATTGCAAACCAATACCATATGCCACGAGTTGTTGTGATATTGTGATATTTATTTGTTATTTTTGAAAATCGCCACTTTATTGGTATTTGTACTCTCTGTTTGCTATTTGAAGAACAGATTATAGATTTCTCTAACCTAATTGTTGCTAATTGGTGCTGATAATTTGCAGGGTTTTAAAAATTAAATTAAAAATATTTAATAATATTTAGATATTTTGTACAAAGTGATTCATTTTGTAATTTTTTTTATCTTACTATTGAAAACTAATGTTGCACTCAAAGAATTTTTTCGTTCGTAAGAAACGAAAAATTAGACAAACACATTTCGTTTCTTGTTTCGTTTGCGACCAACGTTTAAGTAACGAAAAAAAAAAATGTTCAGCTCAGCCAGGATTCGAACGCGGGACGTTAGGTTTATAAGTTACGCACATACACGCTGTGCCCCTGAGCTACTTTCGTTCTGGTCGATAAAAACAAAGCTTATATCGAAATCGTTTAAACATTTATTAGAAATTAGTTTTTAATTAAAAGTAAAATGCAATACTTTTATTGGAAACGTTTTTAAATTGTTGCAAATTTATTTATTATTTGCGGCAAAACGACTTAATTTGGAACAAATGTTTTTTGTTTGTTTTTTCGTTTAAGTTTGTATTCAAAAGTAGTATGTTTGTAGCAAACGTTCTCCAAACATAATAATTCTTTGAGTGTGTTAACCACGTTTTTCTTCGATTTTTAAAATAAATCAAATAAAGGGGAAAAGTCGCACAAATTGCTAAAAAGTGACAAATTTAGCCTTTTTGGAACAAGTGGTACATGGTGACAAGACAGTCAAAAAAGTGGCAAATTGGCACTTTAGTCGCACAACGGTACCGCTGTGTGGGGGTATACAAATCGTAGAAAATCAAGTAATATATAGTTGTAAATGTGTTTCTTTTTTTATTTATATATATCACATTTGGAAATGAAAATCGATATAAAAATAGCAGAGCTAAAAATAATTATATGCGTGCACTGTGCACCTCCAAAAAAATATTTTTTTTGTCCTAACTCCAGATTTTGGAGGGTATATTGTATATTCGTAGTATGCCATTATATTTAGTTTTCCAATACATACAACCTATGTCTGGTCCCGAGCCGAGTGTTTTTTCACTGTGACACAGTGTCATGTTTTGAATATGTTCGGCGCATTTTATAATGTTTAAGGTCGAAGCATTACCCACCGGTTCTAAAATCGCAAAATAATTGGAAATCAAAAACAGAGTCACGATAAACGCCGGGCTTAAAGAAGCCGAGAGAAGTTGGTTCAGCTTATTTCAAACTATATTCGTTGAGTTAAGCTCTTATTAAAAGCATAAATATTAATATGGATAGCAGAACATTCATTTTCATGTTTGTTACTATGAAAATACAACTTTAAATTTTTTACATTGACATTTAGAGGGGAGGGGGAGCTTGCCTCCCTGCCCCGCTCGCTACACCCTTGGTTATACCCACGCTACTGATACCTGTTACCCATTCTTTTGGACTCTTTTTTCCAACTCCTTTTTTGTCGATTGTTCAAAGTTTTTAATTTGGTTTAATTTTTATTTTTACTCATGCTATCTTCGCAATTAACTCAACAGTTGCAATTTTTGAGTTCTTTAATCGTATTTTTGCAACCTCTTTATGTTCTTTTCATATGACTTTGAAATCGGTATGGGATGTCTTTGATGTTCTTTGACTTTGATGTATTTAACTAAAAATATTGTATTGTGTCATACTAATAGCACAGAAGAACTTCACTTCAGAGGCATGAGAATTGCGACTGGCACGTGTCATCACTTCAGTTGTTAATGATATGTTTTAGGATGTGGATGTGGTTGGATATTTAAACGTGTTACCTTACAAAATTTTAATTAAAATTTAAATATATATTTGGCGAATTACGATTTTTTTTAAATGTTACAGCACTGCGCAAACATTCTCTTAAAAGTATGTATATTAGACAGACAATGGATTCGTATGAACTAAGCATATGGCTGAGAAAATTAATGTCTGAAAATTTCAGACCGATCCGAGTATGAGAAATGCTAGCCAGTGTACATCAAAGTTCGTGTTTTAGCACCAAAATCGACAATTTGAAATCTGCATTATAGCCAATCGATTGCGAAATCGCCAATTAGGCTGAAATTTTCAGACATTCGTTTTATCATCCATATGCGTAGTTCTACACACAAAAAAAAAGAGTAAAAACAAGTTTTTTAAAATATAACCCTTTAACCGACTAAAAAGCAGAAAATAAATTTTCTTTAAATTAATTTCAGCAATTTCGATTTAAAATTAAGGGTTTTTGGGTACTTTCCTCCGAATATCATTGCAGATTTTATAGTCGCCAAAAACCCTTAATTTTAAATCGAAATTGCTGAAATTAATTTAAAGAAAATTTATTTTCTGCTTTTTAGTCGGTTAAAGGGTTATATTTTAAAAAACTTGTTTTTTACTCTTTTTTTATTTTCCTCTTTTTTTGTTTTTTTTTTTAAACATTTTTTTTCTCCCTTTATTACTCTTTTTCCCGAATGCGAACCTAAGTAAAAAATTTCAGCCTTGTAGCTTACAAAATACGAAAGTTAGGTCTTTAAATTGGCTCCATCCCGCTCCCCTTTGCCCCCACACCCCCCTTTCCAAAGGGTAAAAAATTTCATTTCATTTTCAACATTGTAGCTTGAAGGAATTGGAAGTTATGCCATGTTTAAAAAAAAAGTTAGAGTCTCCCCACGGCCCCCTACGCCTCTGATGGACCCCAAAATTTAATACAATGCATTGTTACCGGAGTTCTATCAGTGTTCCAGCTCTGTAGCTCATGTGGAAGTGTATGAAAAAGCTCGCCGCAGATTTGAGGATATATATATATATATATATATATAGTCCGCCCAAAGCAAGTTAATATAAGGGTTATAAAAAGCGGTAGATTTAACAGAAAAAGACGGTTAAAAATGCTACAAAACGCTGGTTGAATATTTGTTGGTTTACAATTTGAATTGTAAGAAAACCATTAAAAATTTGAATGGTTTTCTTTACCAATATTTTCTTCCCCGAAATCAAGAAATGATTTTTGCTGTGTTAGAGGCAGAACACGAGTGTCGGCATCGGCTATTTTGCCATACTTCACCACATAAGTGTTGAACATTTTCTTCACTTCTTCTTCTGTTTGCGTTGTTGCCGTTTCTAACAGAGCTTTTCGTAATTTTATATCAGGAATATATATAGCCGCAATAACATCATCCCAAGCGTCAGGCTGCATCAGAAAATATTTCACAAATCTTTTAAATAAAGCTTCTTGCATATTTTCGCTTACTTCGGCTAAATACTTAAAGCTCGCAGGCTACTAGCATAACAAAATAAAAGAATAATTCATTTTTAATGCAATTTTTTCACTAACCAGTAAATGTTTACTGGTAATGAAAATTTTATTTGCATTACCAATAAAAATTACTGATTACAGCTATTTTTTCAGTAATCAAATGAAGCAGTAAAACTTCATTTTTACTGCAATTTTTTTCAGTAATCAGTAAAAATTTACTGGTAATGCAAACTAAATTTCAGTATCAGTAAAACCATAAAAAATGTATTTTTACTGAAATTTTACTGGTACTGAAAAGTGCCCATCTATGAATAAAATGTATTGGCTTTAAGGCATTCAATTCCGAAGTGTTTTTGAGAATCCCGGTATTTCGGGATTTGAAATTACAATCCCGGGATCCCGGGATTTGTTCGGGATTTTCGGGATTTTTCAATTAAATACAATAATTAATATAAAATTAAAGAAAAAAATTGTTACAACAATATTTGTAAGTTTAATTTCATTATAATTCGACAAAGAAATAATATTTATTAAATATAACATTAAACAAAGCCAATAATATTTAAAATAAATAAGTCTAACAAAAAGTAATTCTTTTTAAATTACATTGATCGAACATATCATTTTTTTTGCCACCTGAATCTGAATATAATCATAAAATTCTGCCAGCTTCATTTCATGCTACACACGAAAAAGTTACTTTCAGTAGTTTTAGTATTATAGCGTGTCAATCGTGAAAAAACTTTTTTTTTTGTGGATTCGATTGGATTTTGGACAAAGTTTTAAAACCACATAGAAATGGGTCAAAATGGCGTTCTGAGACCAAACTAGATAGTGGACTATATTCGGCTATGCCGAAGCTGAAATACCCCCACACAGTAGGAAGAAGTTCCTCGAACATAAAATGATGTGGTCTCAAGACCCCTTTTTGATCCACCTATAAATAGTTTTGGAGCCCAAACCATGTCCAAAATCCGTTTCTAAAAATTTCCAATCAAATCGACAAACAAAATTATTCTCAAGACCCCATTATGTGGTTTCGGAACCTCGGACCATGTCAAAAATACGTTTCTAAACATTTCCAATCGAATGCAGCAATAAAAAAGACTTGGAAAATGTTGACCTTTTTTTTCGGTGTATGGGAGCCAGCCCAGATTTTGTCCGATTTGGCTGATTCTCGAAGTTGATCTCAGTATTCACGAGAAAAACATGTACCCAAAGTTTCAAGTCGATATCTCCAAAACTGCGACCGCTATCGTGCGGACGGACAGACAGACGGACATGGCTAAATTGATTCCGGCGGTGGTGCTGATCAAGAATATATATACTTTTCCATACCGGACACGCCCCCCTTATGGGCGTTACAAACGTTGAGTCAAAGTTAGTATACCCAGCCACCGTGAGTGTGGGGGTATAAAAAAGTTCGAGGTAGGTACTTCTTAATGGGTCATATTGTATTGGGTCATTTCAGCTTCGGCATAGGCAAAGATAGTTCACTTTCTAGTTTTTAAGACCTGTGAAATTTTTTCATCAGAAAGTGAGTAGAACGTTTATGGGAGATTTGTCGATTTACTGTGTGGCGAAAATGTATTTTTGTGTGAATTTTCATTGTTATTTTCATTTTGCTCTTTGGCACACCTCTGTAAACTTTCCATCCTTTTCTGATTCATAGTGCGTGTACCTTTTCGTATGTATTAATATATACGGCGTATCCCAACCACAATGTTGGTAAATTGTAAAATAATTGAATTTTCTTCTTGTTTATAAACCTGGGGTTGAATACGAATAGTATTCTCTTTTAAGCTGAAAAAGGAAGGAACAAATTGAATTTCAACCGCACAGCTGGATATAGACACTGACGCAATTCAGCGAAGCGATAAATGATCCGATGCATATCTCAACTGACAGATAATCGTTCCTCTGCGCCATTTACAATGCAAAGAAGCAAATATTTTCACATTTTTGTAATATCAGAATGCGCTAACACACCCTTGCGGACGCTGCCTTTGTCAGATATCGACAGTCTTTCCGTTTCTCATATTATTATTTAACGGAATTACAATCAAAGCTATAATGGCAATAAAGTTAAATACGGTTTTTATGCCATATGTTGGATAAGTTTAGTTTTCTGATTTTCCAAACATTTCGACAAATGTGTTACTATATTTGATGGGGTACACAAACGATAACCCTCTTCATTAATGTGAACCTTTTCTTATTTGTTTTGTGTCAATTTATGCGGTTATGAGCAACTTTCAACACGCCTTAGCAATTATTCGTACAATACAACACAAACCGTCTTTCCACATATGCATTACACACTTCCTATTAATATAAAGCATAGTCGACCCTGTATCAATATCAAGCCAAATTCCTCCAAATTAAAAAGTCTGATTATAATATCTCCAAGAACGAAATAACACATGGCGAAATCTCCAAATATAAATTCTCATGTGAAAAATGTGATTTTATTTATATTTTTATATAAATGCATATTAAATAATAGGATATTCGTAAAATGTTTTAATTTATATTTAACGACAAGTTTCCTCTTAATGAAACTTAATTCCAAAGTTAAGAAGCTTCGAAGCTAACGTTAATGTTCAACAAAAATGTAACTTCGTTAATTATGATAGTAAATACCTGTTTACATATTCAAGGAGATACGGAAGTTTTTCGAACACTCCAATCCCCCACCACCCTGGGTACGTCCTTGGGTTTCAGAACCTCGAACCCTGTCCAAAGTCTGTTTCTAAAAATTACCTATCGCATCCAAAATGTTGGCAGTAAGACCCCAGTTTGACCCATTTATATGTGGTTGTAGAACATGTCAGAAATCTGTTTCTCCCTAATCCGTTTTGCAATCCCGGAATCGGAATTTCTGCAATATTTTGTATTGATAAAGAAAACCGTTTTAATTGAAGAAAAACGTTTGATGTAAGTCTTTGTCATGTAACTGCAGAGAAAATCAACCAACAACTTGGCATACAACATTTTTTGACGATTTTCACGAAAATTACAATATAAATCGGTAATTATTTGAAGCTTCACATAAAATTTTCTTCAATGCAAGTTGTTAACTAGCTAAGCATTCAAAACGCAAATGAAGAATATAGGCGCATATTCATAGTCAAGTTTAGTAATTTACACCTTCGTAGCTGTCAATTCAGTGTATTATCTGTCAACTTAGCAGGGTACTAGAGTCAAGGTGGAACTTAATTTGACTATGAATATAGGCCATAGTTTTATCAGTCTTCATTATTGGTATTTAGAATTTTGGCACAATTTGAATTTACAATTTTTATCAACAAAAGTACATCTTACATTTTTATTTAAACTGCAAGTAAAAATTTTAGAATGGAAAGAATCGGACCACTATAGTGGTACAAAAAAACCACATAAAAACAAAAATAACCACCTCAAATTAAGCAGAAACCGTCATGATAGTCTGGTAAAGTAGAATATACTCAAAACAAGTACGAACAAACTCACTTTGAACTGGAAAATTTAGTTTGAAGTGGTGCATTTTAACATGAGACTGTTAATTTTAATTTAAAGTTGACTACTTTAGTTTGACGTATTTCAGCTCCATTTACCGCTATTGTAATGAAGTTGCTTTGACGTAGAAATAATTACGATCGGAGTTATTTCTACAATGGGTTTTTTTTCTGTGTGAACCCGAAAATGACAAAGTAGCGCTATCACATTAGAGCCATTCAATGAATAATCACACACTGAAAGAAAAATTTAGTGCATTGGTTTTTAAAATAGAGCTTAAAACAAATTTGTTTAATTTTAAAACACGTGCGCTCAAACCACATTTTAAAACGCAGTCATTCAATTTTAAAACTTTGTGCTAAAAACCAAATTGAAAGAAAATTTATCAAATTTTAAAACAATTTCATTCAACTTTAAAATTTTTGTTTTCAATTTAAAAAAAAAAATTTCAAATTAAACGAGTTTGTTATAAATTAGATTTTAGTACATTGTTTTAAAATTGAAAAACTACGTTTTAAAATTTATTTTTAACGCACGTGTTTCGAAATTGAACAAATCTGTACAAAGCTCTATTTTAAAAACCAAATCGTTCAATTTTAAAACATTTTCCTCTCAGTGTACAACTGTTGTCTCGGACCCTGTATTATCGACCAGCCAATTCTTGATTTTAATATTTCGTTTTTTAAAATGTTCGTTTCGTCGTCAGGAATCGATTAAGCTCTGAAATTTGTGATTCCGATTATTAATTGCTGAGATATTTAACAATGAAATTTTCACTTTCCATACAAAATATTCAGAAAAAAAGAATTTTGGCCATTGTTGCCACACTTTTAAATTTATTTAAATAAATGTGGTCGCGTAAATTTGATATCTCATAGAAAGGACCTGAATGCAGAAGTAATTCTGACGGCGGCTATGCTGTTGGACATACTGAGGGTTTTAACCCTTGAGCCACGCAGAAGGAATTTGAATGCATACATTATTGAATATCTTAGCTATTAATGATCGGAATCACTTTTGCTTAATCGATTCCTGACGACGAGACGAACATTGCAAAAAAAGAAATGTTAAAATCGGTCAAGAATTAGCTGGTCGATAATACCGGTTCCTCCCCAATACATTTATGACTAAAATACTGGTATGTCAAAACATTTAAAGTTTAAAAATGTTACCAAAGCTTAAGATATAAAATAACAATTCAGTCTTATAGAACAAAGTTCAGGTCCCCACACACTAAAGCTAATTTCCACAGAAGCCGCGTCGGCGAAAATTTTTGCGAACCAAATTACACGACGGTATACGAGAGTCGCTCAAGCGTCGGTGCAACGAATATTTTAGGTAACGCTGCAAGCACCATTTTTGGACTTTCTGGAACCGATATTTTAAAATCTCTGGGAACCGGAACCGAAACCGATATATTTTTATAACCCTTATATTAACTTGCTTTGGGCGGACTATAGTCCGCCGGATATATATATATATATATCCTCAAATCTGCGGCGAGCTTTTTCATACACTTCCACATGAGCTAGAGAGCTGAAATTTGGAACACTGATAGAACTCCGGTGACAATGCATTGTATTAAATTTTGGGGTCCATCAGAGGCGTAGGGGGCCGTGGGGAGACTCAAACTTTTTTTTTTAAACATGGCATAACTTCCAATTCCTTCAAGCTACAATGAAATTTTTTACCCTTTGGAAAGGGGGGTGTGGGGGCAAAGGGGAGCGGGATGGAGCCAATTTAAAGACCTAACTTTCGTATTTTGTAAGCTACAAGGCTGAAATTTTTTACTTAGGTTCGCATTCGGGAAAAAGAGTAAAAAAGGGGGGAAAAGGGGGGAGAAAAAAATTTTTTTTAAAAAAAAAACAAAAAAAAAAAGGAAAATAAAAACAGAGTAAAATCAAGTTTTCTAAAATATAACCCTTTAACCGACTAAAAAGCAGAAAATAAATTTTCTTTAAATTATTTTCAGCAATTTCGATTTAAAATTAAGGGTTTTTGGCGACTATAAAACCTGCAATGATATTCGGAGGAAAGTACCCAAAAACCCTTAATTTTAAATCGAAATTGCTGAAATTAATTTAAAGAAAATTTATTTTCTGCTTTTTAGTCGGTTAAAGGGTTATATTTTAAAAAACTTGTTTTTTACTCTGTTTTTATTAAATCTGAGAACCGGAATCGATATTCGTTTCGGTTTCAGTCCCTGCTAAGGCATTCAATCCCGAAGTGTTTTTGAAAATCCCGGGATTTCGGGATTTGAAATTACAATCCCGGGATCCCGGGATTTGTTCGGGATTTTCGGGATTCTCCAATTAAATACAATAGTTAATATAAAATTTAAGAAAAAATTGTTGCAACAATATTTTAAGTTTAATTCGACAAAGAAAACATATTTAATAAATATTACATTAAACAAAACAACTTATATTTTAAATAAATATAGTCAAACAAAAAGTAATTCTTTTTAAATTAGATTGATCGAACAAATTATTTTTTTTGCCACGCTGAATCCGAATATAATTATAAAATTCTGCCAGCTCCATTTCATGCTAAACGGTCAACAATATACGGTCAACAAAATAATTTTAACATATATCTTTTTTGAAAAAAAAATAGTTTAAATTGAAAAAATTTTATTCAAATCGATAAAAATTGTTTGTTAAACGTTATTGACAAAAAACTTGTAAATTTTTGTGTGTTTGAGCACTAAATTTTTTGTGGAAAAACGTCAAAAATATCTAAAAACAATGCAAATAAAAATGCATTTTTGAATCCCGGGATTCCGGACTCAAAATCCCGGGATTCCGGGATTTAGAAAACTTCCGGGATCCCGGGATTTCGGGATTCGGGATCCCGGGATTGAATGCCTTAGTCCCTGCCTATGAATTAAATCTCAATGCAAGATATAAAATATTCTTCAACGGCTGAAGTGTCAAGATGTGAACGTGATGTCTGCTTGGGAAGTTTTGGAAGCTGTAGGTCCATTTGAAAAATATTTACGCCCAGTTTCGAAGCAAAATTAAAATTAGACTTAAAAATTTCTTCGGCATTTTTCCGATACTTTTGTACGGTATCCAATAATATGTTTGCATTTTTAGGCGGTGTTGTCAAATACATGGACTTTTCTTGAAGAAAAAGTTGACAACGGAAGAGTAAGACTGAATAGTTTGTCACGAACAAGAAGGCGGACAAGAAAATTTGGCTTTCCGAACATTGGATCTGAAGGAATGGTTTGTAGGAATTTCAGTATGAATATACTGGCAACAATGCTTTAACGATAAAGTTTGAGTCCCATTACTTCCTGATATTCATTAAAAAAAACCAAGTAAATTTGGTCCTTGATTAAAAGACAAATTTTTTCCTCAATTTAAGGAATTTTTTCTAATTTTTAGGAATTATTCTTGAATTTAAGTAAAAGTGCCTTCAAACCTTTTTTTCAAAAACAGCTGATTTTATTAATTGTGAGTAAATTGGAATTTTATTTTAAAAAATTCGTTTTTAATATAATGAAAATATATTTTTTTAGTATACATTTCTAGAAATAGAATTGATATAAATAAAAAATATATATTTGGCATGAATATAAATTTTTGCTTGCCCCAGGCGAAAGTCGAACCTGATACCTTTTGATCGTGAAGCAAAGGTTCTAGCCACTGCACCACGGCCGCCGCTGGTGTGAAACGTAGTGAAAATTAGACGCCAGCGCAATTAAGCTGTCTATAACTCAGTCTGCTGAGCGGTCTCGTCATCATACCTAAGGTCGCCGGTTCGAATCCCAACGAAGTGGAATCGTAAGTACATATTTGTTATCACTATAAATTGTAAATTTAATTAAAGTTAATAAGTTCCGTTGAAAATTCTTGTTATCTATTGAACTCAGCTTTGAAACGTACCCGAGATCTCCGCGAAATTATGTTTCAAACGAAAGTTATAGCCTCAAAACCTTAGGGTGCCAGTAGGTGGGCACTAGGCATGTCAATCCCGCCTCTTTGTTAGTCCCGAAAAATCTCGGGACAAGTTTTATAAGTAATTTTTTCCAAAATATGCCGTCTATAATGGCAAAAAACTATTGAATTGAATTCTAATTATTTAAAAAAAATTTATAAATTCAGGAACTTTTTATATCATGACCAATTGCTTTGTGAATGGTTTAGTTTTTTCATCCAAAAAATGTTGATAAGCATTTAGGAAAATAAACAAGCTGTTCTGAAATTTATTGAAGGAAAATGTCAGATTTCGTGTGTTTGTGTTTTATTTCATTTCATTGGTTTGGAAAAATTATTCATTTGGTTTTAATGAAAAAATTTAAATAAAATGAGCTAAGAGTCGATTGATATACAAGTACATAAACTATATGAGTTATATAAAAATATACAATACGCATTGCAGATCGCATTAATGCATGAAGGAAATTAAAGACTACTTTCATTACATCAACAAATTTAGGGCGAAAAAATTTCCAAAC
>OX596014.1:2603156-2680649 GCA_951394025.1 Heteromyza rotundicornis | reverse complement strand
CTCGAGCAGAATGACATCACTGATAGGTCGTTCCAGAATGTCTTAGCTTGTCTAATGAAAACAAGACTGTATTCCTGTAGTCCCTATAGGGTTCCCCATTCAGAAATATTCACCTAGAAGCGCGTCTTCTGTCGTATAGCTTTAACAACCTTTTATTGGTATTTTTGAATTCTATTGTGGCTTTTGTGGTTTGAGGAAATCGTAATGAAGTCGATTACAAAAATGAATACAGAAAAATCAACTTCCTTACAAAAAATATCAATTAATTTTCTACATTTAATAAAAAATGGACAAAGCATGATGGTGTTTCAAGGCATCCAATGCAAACAAAAAGTATGCCTTAATTCTTTGCAAGCCACAACCCCAATTGGCGGCACTGTTGTATTTATTTAATACATTTCAAACAATAAATAAAAGAAGAACTCCTTAATTGCTTTCTTAAATTTTGTGTTCACAATTGTCTAGGAACGAACTTTAAATACCTGCATTGAAAATATTATTACGATTCCGGTAGTCCATGTTCAAAATGTTATTGGTTCGTTGCACAACGGCCAATCACGCAAAAGAAACAGTTTGTATCCGAAAGAGCAACTGCACAAGCCATATGCTCTGGAGGCGAATCAGAATGAAAAAGAAATACATTTAGAAACAGAGAGACGCAAGCACGCACTCTACTCACATATAGCATGTAAGCTTACAGTTTTTATCTCAACCACACCAACTCTCTTCTCTTCTTCAGATAAAATCTCCCTTATTGCTGCCTGTGTGTTTTACTTGTTTGCAAATGGATGTGTGAACGAGTTTGTAATAAACTTCTTAACTTAATTTACATAAACAAATGAGCTAATTAGGTCGAAAGTTAAGACATTTTGATAGTTACGATATACTTGTCAAAAAAAAATTAAAGCCAAACCTATATTTTGCAACTATTTCACATAAGTCCAATTTGAAAAATTGGCAAAACAAAAGGTACACAAGTTCACAAGTGTTCGCAGCTGGACAGTTTTGAAAAACTTCTTTAAATCACGTTTTGAATTGAAACATTTTATTAAATAACAAGGGTAGAATGAAATCGTAAATTAAGTACTATACGTGTAGAAGATTCCGTTGAATTTGAGACTAATGAAGTCCAAACGAAAAGTCTACCTAAAAAGCAGGTAAGTCCGAAGGTTCATAACAAGTGATTGTAATCCAGCAAACACAGCCTCAAGTGGTTTTGGTATAAAACAAGGCTCAGAAATAACCATTTTCATAATTTTTGGAGTGTTTCCGATGAAGAAGTTGAAGAAATTTTTTGTGGAACGGTAGCAAAATATGTACTAGTGTAAAGCGCACAGTGTCAGATTTTGCAAAATCGTTCCTCGAAACCCCAACAAAAAAATGTTCCCATTCACTAAATATCCTTCATAGCCCGAAAGTTAAATGTCTAGATGAAACAAATTTGTAATTGGGAAATGATATTGTAAACATACCTCAACATAACGGTATCGTGAATGTGAGGTATGCAGTATTGCAAACAAACTGGTTTGTTTACATTGAAAGTTCCGCATTTTCGCTGATATATTGTGAGTTATACACACCAAAAAAAAAGTCGGTAGATTTAACCGAAAAAAACGGTTAAAAACGCTCCAACCCTTCTAACCGACGAGAAGTGGTTGATTTACTTTAAAAAATTTTTTAACATACAGCAAAAATTTGTTAAAGTTCAGTTTTGTCAATCAGTGTAATCTTTGTTATTTATTTTTTTACATTTTTCGTATCAAGCCGAAATTTTCGGCGAAAATATCGAAATTTCGGCCGAAAACGATATTTTATTTTTCGGCCGAATCCGAAACACGGCCGAAACAGCTTTTTTTGGCCGAAAACCGAAACCGAATTTCGGTCGGTCTCTAAAAAATATATTAATAAAACAAAAAACGCTGAAAAAAAACCCGCAAAAGTTTGAAGTGGTCAAATGGTGATGAGTTTTCACCATATTGCATTCAAAAATTGCCAAATACCTCATATACTACGATAAAAACCAGGGTTGGCAACCGAATCGAATAAAGGTTTCGGTTTCGGTTTCACTCCCACTTGGCAATCGGTTCCGGTTATCGGTTTCGCCCTTTTATTTTGAAAAGGTTTCGGTTGGTTGGAGCTATTGAAAAGGTTTCGGTTTAGGTTTTAAAAGGTTTCTAGATGGCCCAATATTAGGAAATTTTATATCAATTCAATATAAATCAAGGGTGCTGAATCTAACTACATTTACCAAATTACCTTATCTAACGCATTTTTAAACAAATTTCTGCTTAAATTTTTATTACACAATGTTTGAAACGTCCATAAGGACGCGTGTACGGTATGGATATATATATATATTCATGATCAGAATCGAACACCGATTTAGCCATATTCCCGTCTGTCTGTCACGATTGCGGCTGGAATGTTTTTTTTTGAGACATCAACGTGAAATTTTGGGTTTACGTTTTTTTCTCCGAACTGAGATGAAGTTCGAGAATCAGAAAAATCGGACAAAAAAGGCTGCCATATAAAACTACGAAAAAAGCGAAAATTTTCCAAGTGTTTTCCTAAACCACTTGGTCAAGTAGGCAAACTTTTTTGTTGAATATTTAAAAAAACTATTTTCATATATTTTAAAAATATATTAAATAAATAAATGAAATACGATGAATTTTCTCTTAGAAAAAAAAACTTCAAGTCAATTTTGTGTACGAAAACCTTTTAAAAACAGATTAAAAACCCATAACCTTTTCAATTGGTTTTGGTTGAACCAATTCAATCGGTTACGACGAATCGGTTTCGGTTTCGGTTTCGCTCCCTAAAATGAATCGGTTTCATTCGGTTTCGGTTTCGATTACGGTTTCGGTTGCCAACCCTGATCAAAACAAATCAAAAAATGCATTTAAATTTTAAGACCACTTAGTGTGGACTATTTTTTCGTGTAATAAAAAAAGTTTTGATTTGATCCGATGCCTTCAATTCTTAAATATTTATTTCATATTTTAATTAAAACGTCTTTTTCATAAAAATTTCAAATCATCAAATTCCAACTTGAAAATATGTTATCTACTGTAATTTTCATAAAATCGTCCAAAATGTTGTATAACACCGTTCAACAAATATAACCTTTCGGTAATGCACATGTTCGGGACGAATAGATTCTGTTAGAGCGGGTTAAAAAAGAGTACTCGTGTCTCCCAGTTTTTCTGGATCAATTCTTAAAACAGTTTAAATTGCATATTTGCATGTTGCATTTTTCCCACGCAAAAATTTTGTTTTCCTGGGTATTTTAGAATTTTCAAAAAAAAACCGATTTAATTCGATTAATACAAATCTTATCTTCTAGTTACAGTGGTATTCAGTGGCGCACCCAGGATTTTATTTTGGGGGGGGTTTTCAAATCTCCCCTCCCTAAAAACACACAAAAAAATGCACCGTTTAAATCGCATTTTTGTATTTTTCATTGAATAGGATGTAAATCTCGCCAGACTAAAAAAACTCCGATATTTTTTATAGAGTGTAAACATTTTCTCATTACTTACAACCATGGTGATCAATTTGAAGATACCTTTTTCTTCAATGTTGGGAAATTTGAATTTATCAGTCGACTCGCAAAACATTTCAAAATTTCAAAATTACACTGAAAAAAAAGACAGCTTTAAAACCAAGTAAATTTGGTATTTGATTAAAAGACAAATTTTTTCCTCAATTTAAGGAATTTTTCCTGAATTTAAGTAAAAGTGCCTTAAAACGGAAATTACCGCCTCTTTAAAACAAATTTACATTTATCTTTATTTCAAAGACAGCTGATTTTACTAATTATGAGTAAATTTTAACTTTATTTAAAGGAATTCGTTTTTAATATAGGGAAAATAAAATTTTTTTAGTATACGTGTCCTCAATTTTGGTATTTATTCCTTAATATTAAGAAATATATATTTTTTTTTAATTCAAAGAACATTTTACTTACTTTTAGTAAAAATCTTTGTTTTTAAGAAAGATATTTTTATAAATTGAAAGTAAGATTCAGGTTTTTTTTAAAAAGTGAGTATTTCAAAATAGAAATTGCTAAAAATAGAATTGATTTAAATAATAAAAAACAAATATTTCGCATAAATATAAATTTTTGAATACCCGTGCGGGAGTTGAACCCGATACCTTTTGATAGTGAAGCGGAGGTCTTAACCACTGCACCACAGCAGCTGCTGATTTTACTAATTTTTAGTAAATTTTTACTTTATTTAAAGAAGTTTGTTTTTAATACAAGGAAAAAAATTGTTTTGTATACGTCTAATGTAGTTTTCCAAAATTTTTAGAAATTTCTAGAAATAGAATTGATATAAATAAAAAAAAATATTTGGCATGAATATATATTTCTGCTTGCCCCAGGCGAGAGTCGAACCTGATACCTTTTGATCGGGAAGCAAAGGTCCTAGCCACTGCACCACGGCCGCCGCTGGTGTGAAACGTAGTGAAAATTAGACGGCAGCGCAATTATGCTGTCTATAGCACAGTCTGTTGATTGGTCTTGTCATAACGCCAAAGGTCGCAGGTTCGAATCCCACCGAAGTGAAATCGTAAGTACATGTTTCTTATCACTATAAATTGTAAATTTAATTTAAGTTTTAAGTTAATAAAATGAAATGTGATTTTAAAAAATATAAAATAAAAAGAAAAAAATATATAAAAAAATGAACAAATACAATAAAAAAAAATTTTTGGAGAAATTTCGTCTTAAAAACGAAGAAAAACTTACAAGAATTAAAGAACTTTTTACTAAATTGAAAGAAATATTCCTGTTATGAAAGAAATAAGTATTAAATTTAAAGTCAAAATATATACTCATCTTAAGTAAATGTGTTCCCTAATTTCAAAGCTATCATGACTTTAGTGCTGTTTCATTCCCCTTTTTTCTTTGGATTAAGGCATTTTTCCTTAACTGGAGTACACTTTTTTTTCAGTGTAGTGAGGAAACGAATTCTGAAGTGGTTTATACTTTGATATACATATTAATGTATACAAAAACTACCAAATCAAAGTATGTAATACTAATAAAAATGTATGACATATATAATATATAATATTATGGACCTAGTACATTTTAGTAGTATACTAATATAGTAGTAGAATTAGTAGTACTTTTAAAATTAGTAGTAGTACTAGTTATTCTTGTATGAAAAAACAATAGTTTTAATAAAAAAAAACATTTCCAAATTGAAGAAATATTTCCTAAACTTATGGAAAAATTTCTTTCTTTCAGAGAATATTTTCTTTAAAACAAAGGCAAACATTTTCCGAAAATTATAGAAAAATTTCCTAAAATTGTGAAAAAAATTCTTTCTTTCATAGATTTTTTTCTCTAAAACAAAGAAAAAAGTTTCCTTAAATTAAAGAAATTTCTTCACTCAAATGATGAAAATTTTCTATGGCGAAAAATCAATCCCATTTTTCCTCAATTTGATAGCCGTTTTTCCTCAATAGACGTAAGTATTTCTCTGGGTGTAGAAGGTTCTGGAAAAGTCCATATTAATAAAGGAGAAGCTTACAGAAACCTTGAATTTCACAACGCTTCTCCATTTCATCATCTTCTTTGTCTTTGGTGAAGAACATAGAAATTGGCAACAATTGCCATTATTATGACATAATGAAAACTTGGCTTAAGAATATCAATATGATAATTTTCTAAATTGAATAATTTGTTAAAACCCCCCCCCCACCCCCAAAAAAAAATCCTGGGTGCGACACTGTACATTATAAATCTCCGATAAATTTCTCCGATAAAATAAGTCTGCAAAATATGTCTGCAAGAAAATAATACGTAGCTTGTCCTTGGATTTTTTTTCAAAAAAAATGTACCGAAAAGTAACACCACCTGACATCCAAAAAAAATGGGATATCAAACACAAATTTCTTTTGTAAAATGATTTAAAACAAATATTCCAAAAAATTTCTTTTTCGACACGTGATTATTTTTGATGACGGTGTCACCCAAAACAGTTCGTATAAACTTTTCTAAAAGTTCTATTTTTAAGATTATTTTACCAAATTTAAGATGGGTAATTCCATATCAAATCGACAAAGTGTTTTCACTCTATCACTCCGATCTTATAGATATTTGGAAATAAATAACAGACGGAGCAACGATAAATAACAGACGGAGCAACGATTTTTGTTCAGGTCCGGACCCGTACATCCCCCCTCCAAAAATACGGACTTGATGCCTACAGTAAATCCGGCTCTGCATATACAGTCGAACTTCTCTATAGTGAACTTCTATATAATGAAGTGATTTTTTGGTCCCGTACGGATTCCTGTATGGGGAAGTGAACGAAGTGATTTTCTGGTCCCATGCGAATTCATTATAGGGAAGTTCGACTGTATGTATATAAAATGAATAACTGCATCAATGTGGACAAATTGATTGCGACCGACCAATTAAAATAAATTTAGGAACAGAAAATAGTCTTTCGTTGATAGAATAGAAACAATTCCGAAGGAATGTGGATTTTGTCTGAAAGATGGACGGACGCACATTGAACTCGCACGGGGCTTTTTTTGTTTCCATTTTTCCAGATGAATTGCTTCTGTTTCGGATTTTCTTCCTGTTTCTGTTGTGTTTCCTCTGCTGTTCTTAATTTCAAATCGGGTTTTAACCAACAAAACGCAATCGCAAAACGTACAAAATTCTAATTAATAGTTAATACTACGGTTTAGTAGCTACTGTATAAATTTGACTGTGACATGCACCAATATTTTAAACTTTGACTAGCAATATATTGGAAAAAAAATCTGGACTATAAGATAACCAGACCGGTTATCTCGTGGTGAATAATAACAGGGATTGTACAACAATCGTTTTTGTATAAAACAAATTTTAATTGGTACAAGTAAATTGTTATACTTGGTGGAAGCTCACGGATGATTTGCTGTAGTCTCGGTCGCTGTCGTGCGGACAGACGGACAAACGGATATGGCTAAATGGACTCATTATTCGATGCCGATCAAAGAAGGCGTGTCCAAACCGAATTTAAACAAAAGGTTTTAAAATTGAACATTTGAGTTTTAAGATTTGTTTTTAGCGCACGTGTTTTAAAATTGAGCAAATCTGTACAAAACGTTATTTCAAAAACAAAATCGTTCAACTTTTAAACATTTTCCTCTCATTTCTCTGCTTAATTACATTTTCGAGATATCTCGTCAAATAAAGGTGCATGTTGTTGCTGTTAATTTTGCCAAGCCTACTTTACTTTAGCTTTACTTTTCAACACCAAAGTTTGCTGAGATATAGATTTGAACCTAACGGCCTTTTTTGTATGTGCCAATTTTATATTTTTTATTGCAGAAATAGATTAAATTTTCAGGTAGTAAAAATCAACTCCATTACATTGTGTTGAAACCTATACCCATCACCACAGCGCTAATATTGATCCTGTATAATCTCTCTTTTGTCTATTGTTAGTTTGCGGCATAGTTCGCTAAAAATGTTTTTGGTTTAACAAATTTTAAACTCGTAACAAAGTAGCGATATAAAAGCGTACTTTAGAGACTTATGCCCATATATCTAGAGCACACAGCAGACCGGCCTTCATTTATTCTTTTGTTATGATCAAGTATATGATCTATCGATAATCCCTTGGCATTGTTTTCTTATTTTGCCGCAACGATGAGGATGCTTTACTTTTGAATATAGTTAGAAACAATTTTTCGGATCAAGATCAAAAACAGAGAATGAAGGCTTTAGGAGCGTGCGGGTTCGTTGAGACGAAATCCTTTTCTAGATATAAAAGATAAAAGGGAACAAATCAGCACAACAAAAGTTACAAAATTATAATCCATTTTACCAGCGGTGGGATAGTATTGATTTGAAATTACTTAATCTGTTTGTATGTCGGTCTATCAGTCAGTAAATATATTTTTTAAGAACTCGTTTCAGAAACAACGTTCTATCAAAACGATTCCCATGTAATATGTTGTAGCTGCAATTATATGTATTTATAGGGGGAAAAACAGCTTCCATATAATGTAAAAGTTCCCATTTTTTAAATAAAAAATATTTTTTTAAACCAAGTTTGGGAAAAAGTATCGCCAGATAAGAAAAATGCAAAAAATGGTGAAAAATGTCTAGTGGTACACTAGATCATGGTTATGATTTGAAACGGGTATCGCTCAGTATGGAGATATGAAAATCGGATTTGTAGTAAAAACTTTTGTAGAAGATTTTCCAAAGATCCAAACTGCATCTATATTATAAATTCCGTATATTTGTGGTAGGTGGTGAATGTCCATCCAGCTGTTTTTCATACACTGAGAAAAAAATCAAAATGAAACGTTCTCAAAACGTACCGAAACGTTGTCAATTTCAAGCCAAAACTGCATTGAACCGATCCAATTACATTTTAAGACTGGAATGTTGATGTTTCGCGACTGAGCGTTTTGTTTTGCGATTGTATTATGCCATTGTTTAAATAATGGCATAAGTATGAAATAAGCAATTTTATCTAACTAATTCTTTTATTTTTTGGACCCAACCCTTCAATTGTTCTTCAACAGTTAGAATCAAGAAAGAAAAAGTTTACCCAAAAAAGAAAAGTACCCAGCTGCCAGAATAAATTGTGTCAAAAATTCGTATGCAAAATGTGGCGCTGATTCCAAAAACCATATTCAAAATTTTGTTTCTTTCACACCGTTTACAAAATATCGACAGTGATACCAAATTAATGCTTCGTTTTCAGCTCTCAAGTACTTGTAAACTTCATATAAACAAACGTAAAAAAATGCTAACTCGGTTCTTTCTTGAGAAATTCCCAACTGTTTCTTGAGAGAACATTGACATTAGCATCTGACAAATTTAGCGCACAAACAAAAATAGAAAGCAAAATGGATGAGGGACAGCCGTTCCAAAAGCGCACCACAAATTTTTACTTTATCAACTGTCAAAAAATACTCAAGAGACTTAGCGAAATTTAACTTGAACCGTTTCTTGCGAACTGGGAATGAAGCTTAAAGTTGATGTCCTATGCATACAACATTTCCATATCAGATTTTCCGGATATCTTTTTTTAATTTTAATCGCATTTTAATTGAACGATTTTATGATTGTAAGAAAAACTACACGAACAAAGAGAGTTTGCTCTTTTTCCTGAAGGTAATTAAATTCTCTAAAGTTTAAAAAACAATTTTATGCGGTTTTACTTTAAGTTAAGTATGAAATGGATTGGATCTTAACAACATTAAAGGACATTTTTGGTTTCACTTCGTCTCTTGTTAAGGTAGCTGCTTCTATCACGTTTTCCACATTTCAAATAGATTTTCACTACATCATGTTACATTTCATTAACGTTCATTAGGTTGCCTAAGCAACAATGTGTCGTTAAGTCGTCGTGTTTTGACCGAGTTTTAGCCCGCTTTACGACATTTGACTGTCAAAAGTGCGACTTGAGTCGCTCTGAGAATATTATGCATTGAGTGCAAAATGCGGTGCGATCACAAAATTTCTTTTCCAGCAAAAAATTTACTATGTAGCAAAATCGTTCTCATTACAGATGGACAGACGATACGTCAAAGTTGCTTGTTTAACCCCCACGAAAAAAGTTCGAAAAGTAGATTAGCGAGTCCTAGAACTCATTCGAAATAATGATATCAATTCTGTGAGCTCTACAAGGAAAAGAATATGCAAAATACTTATGAGAGCCGTTTTACGATTTGCTTCAAATTTGTTGGGTCGACAGAGGAGCATGACTATTGAAGAAATCAAAAATATGAGCTTTTCTTCAAGATAAAGTATAATTTTCCTAATAATTAAGTATTTTAAAACTGGTTCCAGTAAAAATTCTGAAAAAACACAGTGATAGACAATTTTAAATTGTTTTTATTTAAAATTAATTTTTTTAAAAACACCGATTTTTTTAATAATTTAAAAACATACATGTGACTTTTGCGCAGATTTTGCATAGAAGAATGCGAGGGGGTCTCATAAAATGTGGAAGATATGGATTTTTAACTGGAAGTTAATAGAATGTTAAAATCAAAGCTTGCATTCAGCTACCAGACAATTTAAAAAAATAAGAAAATTTCGATTTGAATTGCAATTATTGGCAAAACCAACAGTGTTAAATTCAAACTGACTTCATATTTGAGATCAGCGACCCCAAATCAACTAATATATCATCAAAATCCGAACACTATTTCCAATGTTTTTCATTTTTGTAAGGGGAAAAAGAATTTAATTCCGCGCCGACTTTTCTTTATCCGATTGGCTCCAAACTTCACATAAGTCATTTTTATATGCAAAGGAACCAAACTGACCCAATCGGACAGTTCCTAAGTTTTTGAACCGGTCTAATATATATGTTAGCCTAAAAAGTTTAAGTTTGTAATATATAATTTAGTTTGTACTCACGCTTGGTATGTTATCGCTGTTGCACACTTGCTCAGATAATAATCGATCGCGTATTTCCCATGCAAAAATACTTGGACATTCTCGTTTATAATCGGCGATTTTTTGTACAACAGGTGTTGTGGCAACACGTGGCTTTGAACCACCTATTGCCCGAGGTTTTATTGATCCTGTTTCATAATACCTATAATGAATGAAATGAAAGAAACATGTACAAAAACAGTGTAGGCAGTAAGCTTTAGACAGTTTCAAAATGAGCTAATAATCTCGTTATACATTGTGGCCAAGTATAATTTTATAATTTACTATAATCTTCTTTATATGTACAGCGAGAAAGCCCTGGCAGCTAGTGCTCCTTTTTTTTGGAAAAAAAACAACTTGTATTATTGTATTTCATTTTATAAATAAATAAATAAAACAATTTTATAATTTGTGTATACAGAAAAATGTTTGTTTGGTAAATCTAACTTTAAAAAATCGTAAATTTACTATTCCATACAAAAATTCGGAGAACACGAAATCGGAAACGATTTCCATCGGCTAATCTAAACGATAAAAAATTGTTATTTCACATGTACGAGAAAGCATGATGTGGTCTATTTTTAGATTTAACAGTTTTCAGATTTAACAGACTGTACTTAATAACTTCAACTGACTTTACTTACTTATCCCGAAATTCGAGCCTGGACCTCTAGAGTTTTTGCAGTGTGCTATAAGCCCTTAGCAGTTTGAACTAGCTCTAACATTATTAAACAAGCGTCCAAATACAGTATATTATAGTTTTTGTTTGTAAATAATGCAATTTTTTTGGTAAACTAGCAATTTTTTTTTGGTTAGATTTTCCAACCTTTATTATTATGTGATAAGCATTTAAGTCTAAATGCGCTTAGAGTTATTTATCTTATTTGTCAAAAAGTGTGTTAAGTTGTGTTTTTAAAATTTTCGATCAACTTAGTAACACTACGGATATGACGATAACAAAGTACACACAAAAAAAAAAGTAGGTAAATCTAACCAAAAAAGACGATTAAAAATGCAGCAACCAAGAAACGTTGTAAATGGAACCGACTCAAAGTTGTTGGCGTACAATTAAAAATTGTTCGTATATTACTTTATGGAAGACAGAGAAAGCAATTATCCAATTGAGCGAAAAAACTAGAGAGTGGACTATCTTCGGCTATACCGAAGCTGAAATACCCCCACACAGTAGGAAGAAGTACCTTGAACATAAAAAATTGTGGTCTCAAGACCCTATTTTGAGCCAATTATAGGTGGTTTTGGAGCCCGGACCATGTCCAAAATCCATTTCTAAAAATTTCCAATTAAATCCACAAAAAAAAAATAAAATTGGTCTCAAGACCCCATTTAGACCTTTATATATGTGGCTGCGGAACCTCGGACCATGTCAAAAATACGTTTCTAAACATTTCCAATCGAATACAGCATTAAAAAATTTTTACCTTTTTTTTGGGTGTATGGGAGACACGCCCACTTTTTGTCCGATTTGGCTGATTCTCGAACTTGATCTCAGTATTCACGAGAAAAACATGTACCCAAAGTTTCAAGTCGATATCTCCAAAACTGCGACCGCTATCGTGCGAACGGACAGACGGACAGACGGACAGACGGACGGACAGACAGACGGACATCGCTAAATCGACTCAGGAGGTGATACTGATCAAGAATATATATACTTTTCCATACCGGACACGCCTCCTTATGGGCGTTACAAACGTTGTGACAAAGTTAGTATACCCTGCCACAGTGAGTGTGGGGGTATAATAAATAGATACATATTAGAAAAATAATGCAAGAAAAAGATAGCTGATGTGTTTGGTATTTCTGTAGATGTGTTGTATTGAAATATATTTATGAAGCTTAAATTAATTTAATGTAAGCCCAAGACTTTAAAAACGAGATAATTTACATTTCGTACACAAATTTGTCGGGCAACATCATTTCTACTGCGAATATATATAATATTCATTACTTAGAACTAACGCGCTTCCACAAAACGCAATATTTTAATATTTCATTAAGTTTACAATAATATTGTAATATTGAAATTAATGTTTTCCCGGGAAAAAACGAGCTGAAAAACATTCTGCACAATTTTTCAAATCGTAATATCACAATATTTGTTAATAATGAATTATAACATAGTCATAATTTGATTTTAAAAATTGTTTTCGAAATATCAAAAATGTAAAATATAAACAAATTGGACGCCATCTTCTAGTGCTACGAAAATTCGATTTTTTTGTATTCGATACAACCGGATACTTTCTTGTGAATACTTAATAATTTTTACGATAATTTTCATTCAATTTTGATTTGAAATAAAATCTCTGAGTAAAGTAAATGCACGTAGCAATTGCTCTAAGACGTTTTTATTATTACGACCCAACAATTTTCATACAAGCTTCCCTAAAATACCAATAATAGTATCGCATACTAATGGAACCAAGTACTTCATGAGTCAAGTGTCGAATATAAATTATTCATATATTATGCAGCACTTGTTGCTTTGAGAGCGAAAACGAGACAGCCATATATAATAATTTTTCTCTCTTGTATTAAATGTCATGCTGTTTCAGAATTATGAAATATTTGCGGCATGGTTGCATTTCTGCATCGAGCGATGACATTGCGAATCATATGCCGAAATCATTTAACAATTTTTTTGACGATTAGATTAACCACAACAATTGTAGTTGTTGTTTGTGTTTTCCATATAAAATAAAAAATTGTTTTTTTACAACGTTTTTTGGTTAGATTAACCTATCTTTTTTTTTCTGTGTATGTCAATAAAAATAAATTTATCATAAATAACACGAAAATCCATTGCTTGACAAAAAGATGATTTTTAACTGCCAAATCGATTCTGCATTTCTCATGATAAGCGAAAATAACGAAATTTGGCTGCCATTTTGTATGGGGGGTAGTCGTGGTAGTTATCCGATGTGGCCCAATTTCAATACCTTTCAATCATTAGCCAAAATGTGGAATCGATAGCTCAAAAGCTCGGCAGTTATCGTGCGAAATGACAGAAATTTGTATCACCAAAAGTTTTGTATTATACTTTTAGTTTTTCCATTTGATCGGGACTTTAGGTGTTCTTGTCGTGACAATTTGTAATACGCAGTGTCAATATAATTAGGAAATTCACAAGGGTCTCGTATCGGTCGTATTGTCGTGAAAAAATACGATAGTTGTGAAAATGTTGTTGCTGTTTACAAAAAAAAATACGATAATACAACTTTGCAACCTGTGTTCCTATGACTCTCGTATTGATTCTTCTTCTTATTTGAAAAGTAATTGGAGGAAATTGTTAAAATTTCTTTTAGGGACCGTTTTTAAGGCATTAAACGTTGCCGAAAATATTGCAACAAAGAACGTGGAGACCACCAAAACTCTTGCGACCATCAACTTTGGCCAGATGGCCACTTGCACTTACGGGCAGACGAATGCCTGGCCCAGGGATTTCCGGAAGCATTTTGAATGCATTAAACGTGAGCGACTTATTGAAAATATTGAATCGAAGCACAGGTGAACCGCAATATTTCTTCCGATCCTTGATTTGGGCCGCATCAGCACCTCCGCGAATGGTGGCACGAATTAAGATTAGCTTGAACATTTGCAATATAATTTTTTCGCTCCCTTTTCTCTCTCTCTCTGAAATGACAGTACTAGATTTTTTTCTGCAATGGGTGTGCTCACAACAATTGTATTTTTTCAAACACGATAATACGACAATACGACAATACGAGACCCTAAATATATCGATAGTCATACGTTGACACTTCGTAACTGACATTTCGCAATTGAGTTATCGAGGTCAATAAATTTGAATTGGTAACACTGCAAAAAGCAAATCCACGAACTCCCATATTTTAGTAAAACAGTTTTTTGATTCTCCTGTAAAATTTGGGGAATGTTAGTTACCAGGTGTCAACGTGACCATATGGATTTTTTATTATTTTTTTTTTCGTATAAGTCATTAATTTTTTTGAAGTATTGCAGTGAAATAGTTACAGTGAAATAGAACTTGGTACTTCAAAAAGCAAACATATTAATCCTTTAAGATACGAATGGTTCTAGCCAAGTAACACCGCTTGTAGGTTAATAGTTGTGACACTCGGTTGTTAACTATTTTCGCAACTATATAAACACCAGTACCGTCCGCAAATAGTTATTAAACGGTAGTATAAAAAGCTTTTTTACAGTCACCAATTTAAAAAAAAAAAAGTGTTACTATTTTTTTTTAATTGTTAGGATTTTTTTCTTGGAATATGTTGTACAGAATACTTCTTAACCATTTTTTCTCTCCGAGCAATAGTTTTTCATATAATTGCAATTTTGCAAACTCTCCTCTGATTATCTCAAACAAAAAGTTTACAAAATCCAAATTATAAGAAGAATTACGGTTCGGAGAGAAAATTTTCGAAGGAAAAAAACTGAAAAACTAAAAATACGTTTTCAAAAAAAAAATAGGGTGACAGTAAAAATAAAATTTTTGGACGCAACAGTTTTCATTTCGCGCATGCCCTAATAAATTGATGTTCATTTTATACTTTAAGCATTCAACCATTTTTCAGAACTAGTTTGCTGTCTTTGGAATGGTTCGTCAAATGTTTAATTTTGTGAGTTTTGATTAAAAAAAATTCATTTTGATTAAAGGGAAGAATAAATAATAATACAAAAGTTAAATTAAAAGTGTATTTGCAACACTGTGGTCTTTTGATTCGTACATGGAACATCACTGTTACTATCAAAATGGCGCTATATCAAAAGTAATGCAACAGAAAGAGAAAACATATTTCATGCAAATCTATATGATATATGCGTCTCTTTTTTCGTTTGAGTTAGTTGCGAAAACTACTAACATGTAAGTAGCCGCTACTTAAACCATTAGTTGTATGTTTATTGTAGGCAGTGAATTGCTCTGATCAAGAAATAGTAGCGACTCAAAACTAAGATTTTTTGTCAGCTCATGTTACCAAAATCTGTCTATGCACACTGTCTGCGGACTACAAGTCAGCTCCACGGACTGCTTGTGTTACTTGGGTATCTTGTCTAGTTTTTTTTTATTATTTGCCAAGAGCATTTTGCATATGATGTGTAAAATGAAAAGGATTTGCCAAAGTCAATTTAATTTTTCATACTCCAAAAAGCAAACAAGATGGTGTCCACAGAATTGGTCTATTTGAGTCTGAACAAACAAACTATATACACTCAAAGAATTAATATGCTTGGAGAACGTTTACTTCAAATATACTGCTTTTGAAAACAAACAAAAAACAATTGCTCCAAATTAAGTCATTTTGCCGAAAATAATAAATAAATTTGCAACAATTTAAATAAGTTTCCAATAAAAGGATTGAATTTTACTTTTACTGGAAAATTACTTAAATTACTGCAAATTAACCAGCACGTCCCGCGTTCGAATCCATCTAAGTTGACATTTCTTTTTTCATTTATCAAACGTTGGTCGCAGACGAAACAACAAACGAATGTATGTTTGTCTAATTTTTCGTTTCTTACGAACGAAAAAATTCTTTGAGTGTAGTCCAAAATGGTTGTACTTTTTTCAAACATTCATATCTTTGGAAATTGCAGTCAAATGTTTGAGGCGTAATTGCTGAGAATTCGATGGAAACGCTTTTAGTTTCTCACCAATGCAAAAATCTTTTCTTTCATATAAATCCTCGTTTGTAACAAACTTAGTTAATTTGTATACATTTTTATATGAAAAAACAAACATTTGCAGAAATTACGCCTCCAACACACATATCGCAAATTTACCACTATACTACGCAGGGCCGCCGCCAAGGGTTGGGTTTTCGGTGTAATGGAGATTACAAAAACTTTTTTTTATTAACAATATACTACAATTTTTTTGTTTTCATATTTGAATTCATTGTGAAAATCTTTACTTGAAATTTTATGCAGAGAACTAATTTTTAATCATGTACACTGATAAAAAAAATCCAGAACTGCATGGTTATGATTTGAAACGAATATCACTTTGAAAAAATCAACACTGCTCAGTTCTAAAATAGAACGTGAAACAGTGTCAATATTTGAATGTAGATTTTATATTTATGATTGTACGTATTTAGGCAAAATCCCAATTCTACAGAATGAATTGTACGCAATTGTATAAGAAAAATCCAAGACAAGTTCAGAAACCGGATTTGGGCAGTTCCGAAAAATTTAAACGTTTTGTTGTCAAAATCAGATCATTCAGTTTTGGCTGGAAATTGACAACGGTTCAGTACGTTTGACAGCGTTTCATTTTGATTTTTTTCTCAGTATAGTACAGGGAAATCACAAACATTTTGGGGACATAGATCAAAATTATGTTCGAACAACAAGCACTACGATATGAAGCACTTTTTGCTACCAAAGTGAAAACCAAATAGAAAAACTAAATAAATTGTAGCTTGTAAATTTGTAAAATGTAGGATATGTTCTTTCAGGTCTGGAATCTACAATAAATTTACCTAATTGAAATAATAATCAAGTACGAGTAGTCCCCCAAAAGAGTGAAGACAATTGGCCATCATAACATTAAGATAAAGCAGTAAAAATTACCAAAATTAATTTATATTTTGTTTTAAGATCCTACAAAATTCGTTGGCTAGGCTAGATGCAATGTAAAAACGTATATTTGTATAAGTACTTAATGCATTTGTCGAGAAAGAAATTTTGTGGAACACTATTTTTTGCACCATTATATGAAATTAGTATTGGTTAACCCAGTTTATTTTTGATGTCAAAAAGAACTATTTCTTGGAATTTTTTCGAAATTTTTTTGTTTCTGGAAACGTTTTCGCTACATAAAAAAATCGGAATTTTTTAGCAAAAGAAAAACCCTAATAACTTGTAAAATTAATTACATTTGAGGCAGGCACGTAGCCAGGGGGGGGGGGCTTGAGGGGCTGAATCACCCCCCGAAATGATTTCTTTTTTTTTTTTTTACTGAATATCAGGAAGTAATGGGACTCAAACTTTATCAATAAAGCATTGCTGCCAGTATATTCGTACTGAAATTCCTACAAACCATTCCTTCAGAACCAATGTTCGGAAAGTCAAATTTTTTTGTCAGCCTTCTTGTTTGTGACAAACGATTCTGTCTTACTCTTCCGTTGTCAGTTTTACTTCAAGAAAAGTCCATAGCTTTGACGCACCGCTTACAAATTCATTTTATTTGTGGATACCCTACAAAAGTATCGGCAAAATGCCGAAGAAAGTAATTTTTTAATTCTGCTTTGAAACTGGGCGTAAATGTTTTTCAAACGGACCTACAGCTTCCAAAACTTCCAAAGCAGACATCACGTTCACATCCTGGCACTTCATCCGGTGAAGAATATTTTATATCTTGCAAGGTTTAATTCAAAATATATCATAGGCAAATATCGGTTCTAAAGTCAAAAAAGTTTAAACTTTTAAGTAAAAGTAAAAGAAAATTTAACTGAAATTTATATTTTAAAATTGTTATTTCACTTATGAAAATATAAGCTTTCTTTAAAATGAGTGCTCGATGGCCCGATTGGGTTAGTTTGGTTCCTTTGTATATAAAAATGACTTATGTGAAGTTTGGAGCCAATCGGATAAAGTATAAAGTGTCATCAAAATCCGAGCACTATTTCCAATGTTTTTAATTTTTGTATGGCGCCGACTTTTCTTTATCTGATTGGCTCCAAACTTCACATAAGCCATTTTTCTATACAAAGGAACCGTTTCAATGTGCATATATCGCTTAATCCCGGCAATAAAGACTCAACTTAAAATTCGGGTTTTTGGAGTTATGAATGCCACTAGGATCCTCAGATATTTATCGGCATGCTGTCAAAAGGCAGAATGTATATCTTTAATTTTTGATGTATTTTAATAATAAAAGGGGATTTGCACTGCGACCGTTGGTCTTTTGTGACCTAACCATGTCAATAAATTGGAAAATCTTCATGAATATCTGGAGGATAAAATATAAATGTTTGCAGTAGGGATTGGAATACAGGCTTTTTTTCAGTTCCGACTGTTTCATGTACAATTTGCTTATTTTAAGTATGTGGAAAGATGCAGCAGAGATTCTTTTGTAATATGATTTTCGGCCACTTACGAGATATTGGCGATTAGTAAACAATATTATGTTGGTTTGTTTTAAAGTTTAAAAATCCACTTTTTATTAAAAAAAAAATAGAAGGAAACTGCGATTTGTTGTTTATTATAACCCTTATATTAACTTGCTTTGGGCGGACTATATATATATATATATATATATCCTCAAATCTGCGGCGAGCTTTTTCATACACTTCCACATGAGCTAGAGAGCTGAAATTTGGAACACTGATAGAACTCCGGTGACAATGCATTCTATTAAATTTTGGGGTCCATCAGAGGCGTAGGGGACCGTTTTTTTTAAACATGGCATAACTTCCAATTCCCTTAAGCTACAATGTTGAAATTTGGTAAGTGAGTTCTTATTGACAAAATGAAATGTTTTACCCTTTGGAAAGGGGGGTGTGGGGGCAAAGGGGAGCGGGATGGAGCCAATTTAAAGACCTAACTATCGTATTTTGTTAGCTACATGGCTGAAATTTTTTACTTAGGTTCGCATTCGGGAAAAAGAGTAAAAAAGGGGAAAAAAGGGGGAAAAAGGGGGGGAAAAAAATTTAAAAAAAAAAAAAAAAAAGTAGTAGAAAATAAAAACAGAGTAAAAAACAAGTTTTTTAAAATATAACCCTTTAACCGACTAAAAAGCAGAAAATAAATTTTCTTTAAATTAATTTCAGCAATTTCGATTTAAAATTAAGGGTTTGGCGACTATAAAATCTGCAATGATATTCAGAGGAAAGTACCCAAAAACCCTTAATTTTAAATCGAAATTGCTGAAATTAATTTAAAGAAAATTTATTTTCTGCTTTTTAGTCGGTTAAAGGGTTATATTTTAAAAAACTTGTTTTTTACTCTGTTTTTTTTTTATTCATTGACACTTCCACTGAAGTTTTTAAAGTGCTGCTGTAGTGCGACGGTACATATTTTCGTACAATAAAACATTCGCGATTTTAATGACAATAATTTTAATAACAGACTGATTGCATTATCCATGATCTCATTTCACTGGGATGTTACGATTGATCATCCAAAAGGTTATCAATATAATAGCTGGGGTCAAAACTAGATTCAAAGATATGCTTGAAAATATGCTTTTTTTCAAGCCCCCCCCTTCCCGAACCGAAATCTTGGCTCCGGGCCTGATTTGAGGAATGTTTAAAAAATATGGTACTGTACGGGGGGTGGGTGTCGTTGAAAAAATTTACTGAAAAAATGCAAAAAAGTAACACAGGTAGTGTTCAGGAGATAGCAAAAAAAAATGCGATAACCAATTTCTTATGTAAAATGATTTTAAAAAAAAATTAAGATTATTTTACCAAATTTAAGATAGGTAATTCCATATCAAATCACTCTACCTCCATATGTTTTTATGATCAGACCCTCATCTCAACATTTGCGGACGACACCCAAATAGGCATCAAAACACGTGCAACAGTATTTGAACACATTTCAAAATTGGTTATCACAGTGGAGAATAAAAGTCAATGAGTCTAAAAGCGAACATACAACCTTCACCCTAAGGAAAGACACTTGCCCCACGCTTAAAATATATGATAGTGTTCTACCACAATGTACCGAAGCTAAATATCTTGGTATGCATCTCGATCGCGGGCTTACCGAGATTAAAATTACACAAATCGAACTTAAAAAACTCGAACTCAATTGGCTACTATCGAAGCAATCAAGACTCAACACCGCATATAAAATCCTTTTGTGCAAAAGTGCAATTAAACCCATCTGGGATTGAACTCTGGGGAACAGCATCTCCGTCAAATATTGAGAAACTGCAACGAACGCAGTCGAAAATCGTGGGAGCACCATGGTACATAAAAATTCACTCACAGAAATTTCCAAATACCGAAAATATCCGAAGAAATCCCTAAACGTATAACAAAGTATGCAGATAAGCTTAAATTGCATCCAAACATTCTAGCTAGAAATTTGGTTAGACCCACCCGACCCCTACGTCTTAAGCGTAACTATTCTATTGCATGTGATTAGATAGCCCCGGAACCCTCGTCGCTTCCGACCTCCCGATTATGCCGGCATCCAGTAGATGGCAATCGTACGATATTAGCACCACCTTGATGCCACCATAACCATCGATTACTGCACAACGTCGTCCTAATCATTGGATTAGGGCAACAAGCATTTGTATTGTCAATTTTTTAATAAATTGTTGAATTGCATCGCTAAAAATTATTGTTAGTTCTAGGTATTTAGAAAGACCCAATATAACAAAATATAAAGTTAAAAAAAACCTATTCGATAATTTTTTAACCCTTAATACTAAATTTCTCTAAAACGTGATAGAAAAATTCCAAAAACTCCATCTTGTTCATCGTTATAAAATTATGGAGTAACGAAAGTAGAGTAACGAAAATGTCTTGCATAATTAAAATAAATTACATATATTGAAGAAAAAATGTTTAACTAAAAGAAAATAATAAAAAAATTAGTATATTATATTTTGAATACATATATTTTTCAATTAATAACGTAAATGATGTGATCTAAAAAAACTGACAACGAGTAATTGTATTTTTCAGGGTTATAAAAGTAACCATGGTTAATTTTTAAGAGGAAATAGCACAGTTTTTCTCAGTATTGCGCGAAACCCGCCTCAATATATATTCAAATATACAAAATTACCGTGTCTACCTTATCTACTTGTACCATGCTTTAGAACTTTCGACCAGTGTTTTCTCTCTCAATTACTAAAATTGCATTCCGTTCGAAATTTGGAGGATAAATTTATATGTATTATATGAAAATATGCTCTAGTTATCAGTGATGGACCGATAAGCAGTTTTCAGGCCGAAACCAAAGCTGTTACCGAATGTCAACAGCCGAAGGCGATACTGAAGGTCAATAAAACCGACACCGAGGACGATACTTACCACAAAAACTTTTCAAAAAATTGGTTTTTAAAAATAACGTAACCCAAACTGAAAATGTCAAATAAATATTCACACGAGAATACATTTTTGAAAAACAAAACAGAATTTAATATTTAAAATTAAATACTTTTCAGTTGAGTTTGTTGTATCTTTTTTAAAAAAACATTCGGCCAAAACTTTGGGCTTTTTTTGGCTGATAACTGCCGGAGCCGGAGCCGAAGCCAATTAATCGGTCGGTCACTAATTATTATTATTAGCTTCGGCTTTGTTAATTCGTTAGGTGCTGTTAGGTGCTGTACACTTTGTTTTTGTAAAATTATAGAACAAAAACAAAATATTTGTATTTGACGCAATGTTTGATTAGTAAAATGTAAATAACTACGGCATATATTGTGAAAATAAAGAATTTCATTAAATTGTCCATTTCTATCGCTTATATCAATTTAATGAAAACTTAAAAAATATTTTATTTCATATATGTAGGGCGAGGAAACAAATTCGTATTGCAAAGTAAAATTCTAATAACGAATCTGATGAAATGTCTATGAAACTAGAAGTCTAACTTCCTACTTAAATGTAAGCTTGAATATGTTTCGAACAAAATATCCTGTTTGGTAGATTAGACTTTTGCGCAAATTTTTGGATATGCATCGATAAAATGGTTTGCCATGTGTTTTAGTAAAAGAAGTGAGGGTCAACGGCATATAAAACTTGATATAAAAAAAAAATTACAAGCATAGCATATACATTTTTGTATGACCGTCGTTCCACACTCATTGGAACTGAAACATATGTTTCTCAACTGAATCATTATTAGAATTGAGTTTTATTACTATTTGAATGTACTATGTACTTCAGAAAAGGAAAGACAAAACAAAAAAGGAAGACACCGAAATTAAAAAAGTTACTTCGTGTGGAGATAGGCAGTCAGTCAGTCCGATCAATCAAACAATCGAATCGGTCTCTGTTGAAACTCACCTGCCAAGAATTTTGCTAACGCATCCGTTAGATACTTGCAGTATGCGCGATATATCACAAGGTCGTGCGCCCGAATGGGCTAGCTCAACAATTTTCTGACGTGTGGAATCTGGAAGCGGCCGTCCATTGACATAGACGCCACCCAGCTGATTGATGCCACTGTGGCCGGCCGTCGAACAGCCGAACATGGCGCTCTGGCTGATGGAAGAGGCATGCCCGTGCATAATGTGTTCTGTAGTGAGCATCATCATTTTACGTATTTATATATTTCTCCAATTCGTTCGAAATGTAAATTGAATATTTTTGTTTAATTAAAACTTCCTTTGTATACAATACATGTAATTAAGGCATTAACTTTTATTATTTTATGTATTAATGTGTTTCAATTTCTTTTAATCCTGCACCGACATTATTTCATATACATATTATTTCCATTGATAAATACAAATTTTTTTAAATACTTATGCGATTTCTTTTTTCATGGATAAATTTAATTATCATTAATTCTTGTAATACAAAAATTTAATTTAAAACTTTACATTTTTTTTTTGCTAACACAGTTTCGTTTTCAATTATATAAACTTGCGCACAAATTTCAATTATTTTCGTTGCAAATTTCTTGTAAATACTTTTGCTTTTTTATTCTTAAATTTGTATTTAATTACTTGTTATTTTACAATTCATTCACGGCGGGAGAATTTTAATTTGTACTATTTTTATAATGTTTTTTTTTTGTTTGTTGCACCAAACCAAAATTAAAGATTTTCTATTGACTCTTACCGCAAATATCTGCGTTTCGGAATATATAAACTTAATTAGTCGAAATAGTTTTTAATGATATTGACATGTCATAAGTCAAGGAAGCAACGAAAATTTCCTTCCATTGGCGCCGTAAAATTTGGGCGAAAATAAAAGAAAAAGAAAGAAATGAAATGAAAAACGATGACGACACCCGAAACTAGTGACGAAATGTCAGTTTGTCATAAGCAACACAACAGCGGCGGCAGAAGAAGCAGCGGTGAATCGTGTGGGCCACAAAAATGCGCTTTTACGAAAATATTTTGAATTTTTGCTGGACTCGTACGTAGACCGACGAAGTTAGTAGTAGTAGTACAGCGCACTTAGCGAAGCGAAACGATAATGAGCTCTCAAGCGAAAAAAACATACCAACAAACGCGAGGGCGAACATGTGTAGTTCACTCGCGAGCAAAGGCCAAACAAAACGCACGAATGAACACACCGTGGTGCGACAAACAAATGAGTGTAGGAATGAAAGGCCAACCCATTGAAGATGAGTTTACATCATGAGTGGGAAAAAGACACATGATATCGGAACTTGTGTGATTGATGTGACATGCGAATGAAAGAGTGCGCAGTAGTTTGGTAGCAACAGCAGCAATGTAAGTGCACACATTATTACAGTGCAGTACTCTGCTACGAACAACAAAAGAATAAAAAAATAATTTGAAATCAACACAATACAACAAAGCAACAACAAAAACCAAAACAAAATTGTAAAAAAGCCAAGCATATACAATCGACCCAACCATTAAAATTTCACCGCACTCAGAAAAAATAAGATAGACAGTAGTATGCATTTCTATATACATGAACTGTAGATACATCTCATTCGCATTTTGAATATAAGACTTTTCTTATGAGTAGACCATATTTTTAATGACGATTTCAAAATTCCTATTGGAAATTTTTCTAAAAAATGTATTTTAAAGACTTTAGGAGAAGTAATTAAAATATTTAAATTTATTTTTTCATGTTAAGAAATCCAACCTTGAACCTTGGAAATATTGAAAATAACATTGGTCTAACGAGAAAAATGTTCATTCCGAAATTTCGACAGCCCCTGCGCAAGAGGGGGTTTGGGAGTTGGAACAGGAAACTTTGGGAGGGGATCATGGAAAATTTAACATTAAACCTTTTTGTAAGTAAGTATATTATGTTAACACAAACATAATATTAATACCCTCCACCTTTACGAGGTATATTCACTTTTCTCTGATGTATGTGACACCACGAAGGAGGCGTGAGAGGTATGGAACACTATATATATTCTTGATCAGCGTCACCTCCTGAGTGGATTTAGCACTATCAGTTGTGCGGAATCGGCCGGGGTTGGCCCAATTTGGTTTCCAACACATTATTTTTAATACAATACCTACAAATACAAAATTTATAGTTAAGTGTTACTTTATTTTAAGTGTTGGACATTACCAGGGAAGACAGAAATATACACAAAAAAATAGAAAAAATGTATGCAAACATGCACAAAAAATAGCAAAATATGCCCTCAAATATGCACAAAAAAATCTAAAATAGCCCTATTTATATGTTTTTTCTAAAAAAATTCATAGTTCAAATCAGTCAATACGTAGTAAGGCACATATTTAAAGCTTATATTGAACATATCAGACAATGCTCATTTAAAAAAATATACATACATAGGTATGAAGTTAATTAAGCGCGATTGCAATGAACAATCAAATGATATTTTCAAATTTATATTTTCGACGGTTTTGAGTCAATGAGAACAATCGCTCTATATCGCATGATGTAGTTGGAAATATTTTTGATAGTGACTAGATTACGGTGAGCTAACACGGGATTCATTTTAACTACATTGGCGCTTGCCAATGTACAACATTTAAACAAGATTTTAAGTTGTTTTATATTTATATTTTTTCTTTTAATAAGCGCTTAAGTTTTGAAATACGCTCAACGCTTTCCCACTTCTATCGGATGCTCTAAAGTTTAAACCAAACGGTTACCGTGGCAGTGTTTTTGATTACCAAGTATTCTGCGATTTCGGAGCCGGTGGTTTTGCAGTCTACGGCCCTAGACATTATAAAATGCGTCGAACATATTCCAAACTTAATTGCTATTGTCGAAGAACATCTGGAAGATATTGTTGATGCAGTTCAATTTGATGAATATTTGGACATTGAAATCAAGGCTCCGAATTTTTTTGAATTTGAATTGAATACCTGCACTTACAGACCCTTTTTTCGATCGGTTTCAGCCTTCAATATGCAAATTTGATTTTAAAAAATTATACAAACTTTTATTAAAAGCGAAATTTTGTGTATGAAACCATTTACTTATATTCATATAAAGGCGTACAAATTTTATTAGAATATTAAAGAATGGTCTGTGATATTTGGTTAAGAACAAATATCACAGGCCATTCTAAACACAATAGCGTTATCAGTTTTTCGCAATTTGGAGAAATTTGAGAAATGGAAAATACGATGTAAACATCCTGACGATGGAAACCTCATTGTGTTTCGAGTGTATTTAATTGTTTTGTGAAATAATTTTTAAATTAAATGTATGAAAATAGTATGAATTCCTAATTTTTACTTTTTTTACATTTAATAATAACAAATTTTTTTGTTTCAAAGGTAACTAATGCTAGTTAATCGAAGAAATTTAACTTAACTTAATGGTTTTCGAAATTAACTGAAACGTTAAAAGTTAACCAAAAATTTAACTTCGTTAATTAACTATTATCTAACTGACTAGTTAATGCCCAGCTTAAGGCAAAATTGAACTCTCTATATTTATGGAACTATGAACATTTCAGCTGCATGCTGATGCGCAGTGGCGTTCCTGGGGTGGGTGTCTCCCGGGGCGTATCAGAAGGTGTCACCCCAATACCTCCATAAAAAAAAAGCTTCAGCTTTGAAAAGCTTCGCTCACATGAGACGACGGAAACGCAAACCATAAGAAATAATTTTAGTGATACACTCTAAAAAGTGCATGTAAAAATACTATACTACAGTGTTTATTTTTCAACAGAAAAGTGTGTAAATATGTGCAAAAAATGTTTGAAATTGGACTTTGAACATTAGGTGTTTAACATTGCAGAAAATGTTGATAAAATTACAAACTTTTTTCGTTTTTAAATACATTTAGTGTAAATTTAAACCAAAAAAGTAAAATTAAACATACATCGCGTAGGTTTCTTTGAAATTTACTATCAGAGTATGTAGCTTCGCAAACAGCAACATGTAAAAACTTGAAAAGACGCCACCCGTGAAATCGTGAAAAATTGCAGCAGTCGCATAAATTCTTCATTCGGCATTAATTAAACAATTTAATACATTTCATATAATCCGGAGGATCCTCGTCAGCAGTTAATTATTCTAGTTTAAGTAATAAGTTATTATATCTAATAGCGTTTAAGCGCAATGCATAAATGCGAAATATGTGGAATAAAATTAAAAGTTCAAAAAATTGTATTAGAAGCATTTATACAACATGCATAAAAACAAAAAAAAATGTAGATTTTAAGTGTTTGTACGAGTACGAGTGCTCGGCATGCATTTTCCAATCGGAAAATGTACCAAAAATTGGTTGTTTGATTTTTTTCTTCATTATATATTTTTAAATGTTCACGTATCTATATGTAAGATTATGTAAGTTACAAAATGTATAAATTGGAAAAACAAATAAAGACAAAGTCCAAGTACTTAAAAGTAAACTACTTTGAATTAATTTAACTAGGGTTGGATTTAAAATTACACATCCAAAGAGTACTTCTCAAGGTAAATTTAAACATTTGGTTCTTATCTTTACACACATAACGTTTCGACTATTTAAGCATTTGGTGTGGAAGTTTACACATAACGAATACACATATGATGTGTACAATTAACATGTGTGTAAAACTACACTCATTAAACTAGGTTATTAGTTGCCTAGTTTAATGAGTGCAAAGTTACACAAATATTTCTAAGAGTGTAGGGAAATGTTCGGAAACGTTTCTACAAAATCCCATTCAACTATACGTCAACTATTCGTTCACATTGGGCCGAAGCACAATTTTGGGGTAATGTGAACATACTATACCAAAAAAAGCCGAAGCTTTTCAAAAAGGTTTTTTTATTTTTGCGACACCAAAAACCGATAAAACTCTAATTCGAACATGAAATCAAAAATTTTTTACCCTTATACTGAAGAAAAAAAATTTGAAAATGCAAACCAAAGTAAAATCAACAACAGATAGCTTTTTTCAAAATAAATCTTTTTTTATTTCTCATAAAAAAATAGATAAAAAATAAAAAAACTAGAGAGTGGACTGACTTCGGCTATACCGAAGCTGAAATACCCCCACACAGTAGGAAGAAGTACCTCGCACATAAAATGTGGTCTCAAGACCCTATTTTGAGCCAATTATAGGTGGTTTTGGAGCCCGGACCAAGTCGAAAATCCATTTCCAAAAATTTCCAATCAAATACACAAAAAAAAAAAAAGGTCTCAAGACCCCATTAAGACCCTTACATATGTGGCTTCGGAACCTCGGACCATGTCAAAAATACGTTTCTAAACATTTCCAATCGAATACAACCATAAAAAAGACTTGAAAAATGTTGACCTTTTTTTCCGGTGTATGGGAGCCACGCCCAGTTTTTATCCGATTTGGCTGATTCTTGAACTTGATCTCAGTATTCACGAGAAAAACATGTACCCAAAGTTTCAAGTCAATATCTCCAAAACTGCGACCGCTATCGTGCGGACGGGCAGACGGTCAGACGGACAGACGGACAGACAGACGGACATCGCTAAATTGACTCCGGCAGTGATGCTGATCAAGAATATATATACTTTTCCATACCGTTACAAACGTTGTGACAAAATTAGTATACCCTGCCACTAGGGTTGCCACATGCAAAATGATCTTCGTCTGGATTTTGAAAAAAAATATCTGGACTTTTCCGTTTTCAACTGGACATTCAAAGAAAAAATCAGAATTTTTTTTTATTTTAATGGCATATTTTTAGGAAATAGTAAAGTAGGAATTGGATAGCAATATGCAAGGATATACATTGGTTCCTCCTCACATAAAAAAAACAATTAAATTATATTGCTTATTATGAAAAAAACACCTTTACAGGTCTATTCTGGCGCGGTTTGAAGTTTTTAACCGCCTTTATTACCTTCTCATTGGCATGCAACAAACATTTTAACTTTTGTCTCGCGCCAGAAAAGACCTGTAAATTTGTCTTTTTCAATGCTATTCTTTCCACAAATATTTTGTAGCTTGTAACAATTTACTGTGTGTAGAACTCTTTACAGTTTTATAGTTTAGTTTGACAATTTTGTGCAATAAGCAATAAGCACTTAAGTCGATACAAAATTTCGTTTTCGGCCGGAATTTCGATATTTCCGCCGAAAATTTCGGTTTTATATGAAAAATGTAACAAATAAATAACAATGATTACACTGATCGACAAAACTGAACATTTTGTGCGTTAAATATACTTGATAGACAAATTCTTATGTATTTTGGCACGCTGAATACGAAAAAATTAATGAAATTTTTTCAGTACGCACGAAAAATTCCATTTTTGGGCAATTTTCATTAATATTTTTGGATTTGGCGTGGCAAAATACGTAAGGAACAACCAAGCGGATAAAAGTGGTATGTAACACAAATTTAAGTATTGATCATAGTGTCGAAGAATCAGAAGCGACAAAAAAGACAAGTCGCCAATTTGTATTGAAAAAAAAAAATTAAAAACTTTGAAACTTATTTTCTTGAAAGAATTTGCATGTTACATACAGCCTTCATCAATTCACCCCTTCACAGCGTTCTCACTCTTCTCCTATCGGAGCAGATCTACTACTCTCGCGATGATTTTTAAATTTCTACTCCTCAACTACTATTGTAATAAACCTTCTCCTCAAAATATTATGTGAGTTTCACAAAATGCAAAACTACTACTCTTTCTACAAATCTAGTGCCATGACAGAAATTTCTACTACCATTGTAGAATCTCTACTACTCTACGCAGAAACCCTAATCTACTCCCCTCTCTTGAAATCTGCTACCTTGACAGTAATTTGTACTACTCTCAAAAAATTTCTACTACTCTCAAAAAATTTCTACTACTCTACGTAAAAAAATTGAATCTACTCCCCTTTTTTGAAATCTACTCCCCTAAAATCGAATATCTACAACTCTCGCCGTAGCAAAAAGTGAAAACCCTACTCATAAAAAATAAAAAATTTCGGCCATTTCGGTTTCGGCCGAAATTAAAAAAAGCGATTTCGGTTCGTCTCTTTTTAATATTACATTGTTTTTAAATCATTGTATTTTGTTACTGAAAAAAATGGTTTTATTCAAATTTTACCAAAGGTTGGATTTTAAAACTTTTTTGGAAAAAAATTGTTTCTAATTTTTTTTTTGTTGTGGTCTAAAACCGAGGAGTTTGGGACTCCCTGCAACTCTGTACTCTTTTTTACTCAAGAGAATCAGGTAACCCTACTTAAGAGGATATTGTCTTTGGCCGCAGAAATATTTCAGATTTTACGAAATCAGCCATACCTAAGTTATTTAAATGGCTAAAAACCAAAGCATATTAATCAAAGTAGGAGTGATTTTGACACTTCTCTCTTTCTCTCAATGCATATAATGTCAAACTTAAAAAAATCGTAACCCAAAATAAACGTAAATTTTTTAAATTTAAAATATGAAATTTGTGTGGCAATTTGAATTCGGGAAATAAAATGAAGAGAAATTTAAATATAAAGCGATGTGCGTGTGCGGTAATGGCGGAAGTGTGCAAGAGTTCCAACCGCCTCGTTGTGAAACAAAACGCCAGCGTTGGATATCGAACTGCGGGATTGTCCTGGATAGCTCTTAGCGCGTTTGTTTGATCGGATAAGGAATAAAATATTTTGCTTACATTTTTTAACAGGACAGACCCCTGTACTCAAAAATATATGAAACGTCACTCCTACTTTGATTAATATGCTTTGCTAAAAACTCATTAGCAGTAATTGAAAAAAATAAAACTATTTGACTGAAAACTTTATCTTTATAATAAAAACGAAAACGCTATTAGGTTTTCTGACTAATTTAATTTTTTTTACTGAGAAATATAAGAGAAAATTTTGTCTGGACAAATTATTGAAAAACTGGACTCTGGACACATGACAGAAAAACTGGACAATCCAGACGAATCCAGACCGTGTGGCAACCCTACCTGCCACAGTGAGTGTGGGGGTATACAAATTTGGAAAAAAAACCAGTAGGAGTTTTTGAAATAAGGATTTATCTAAAATCGACGTATTGTGCTCATATATTTCGGGGGGGTTCGAACAATACCAACCCCCACCCTGGTTACGTCCCTGAAAGAAGTCCTGGTGAACTGAATGAAATTTGAGAAATGTATCCCAAATTGCTTCGCCAACATATATGAAAAGTAGTTCAGGTTCAGGTGCTGAAATCCGAGACCTATTTTGCTAAAATTTTACATTTAAAGTTAAAAGCTGCACGGGTTGTATTTACCATTAACTACAGCATCCTTTGTCCATCACCTGAAGGAGTTGGGGAGTCCTTAAAAAACAGCTACTTAGAGGGATTTACTTTTTGCAGAATTCTCTACCATTTCTACTAAATTCCCGTAATTTTATGATTTACTACTAATTTTGAAAAATGATTTTCGAAAAATTCAATTTTTCTTATACAGTTTATATGGGATATTCCGAGGGGGCACATGTGAATTTCGACATAGGCCCAAATTTTTTCTGAATTTTATCTCCAAAAATTTTACTATTTTAGGGGGATTATGAACATACAAATTTCGAGTGTTACCATATTTTGTGCGACTATTTCCCCTATTTTTATACCCCCACACTCACTGTGGCAGGGTATACTAACTTTGTCACAACGTTTGTAACGCCCATAAGGAGGCGTGTCCGGTATGGAAAAGTATATATATTCTTGATCAGTATCACCTCCTGAGTCGATTTAGCGATGTCCGTCTGTCTGTCCGTCTGTCCGTCTGTCCGTCTGTCCGTCTGTCCGTCCGCACGATAGCGGTCGCAGTTTTGGAGATATCGACTTGAAACTTTTTTTACATGTTTTTCTCGTGAATACTGAGATCAAGTTCGAGAATCAGCCAAATCGGACAAAAACTGGGCGGCTCCCATACACCGAAAAAAAAGGTAAAAATTTTTCAAGTCTTTTTATTGTTGTATTCGATTGGAAATGTTTAGGAACGTATTTTTGACATGCTCCGAGGTTCCGAAGCCACATATATAAGGTCTAAATGGGGTCTTGAGACCAATTTTTTTTTTTTTGGTGGATTTAATTGGAAATTTTTAGAAATGGATTTTGGACATGGTCCGAGGTTCCGAAGCCCCATATATAAGGGTCTAAATGGGGTCTTGAGACCAATTTTTTTTTTTGTTGGATTTAATTGGAAATTTTTAGAAATGGATTTTGGACATGGTCAGGGCTCCATCGAGGTACTTCTTCCTACTGTGTGGGGGTATTTCAACTTCGGTATAGCCGAAGATAGTCCACTCTCTAGTTTTTTGACAACTTGATTCTTTTAACTAGAGAGTGGACTATTCGGCTATACCGAAGTTGAAATACCCCCACACAGTAGGAAGAAGTACCTCGAACATATAAAAATGTGGTCTCAAGACCCTATTTTGAGCCAATTATAGGTGGTTTTGGAGCCCGGACCATGTCCAAAATCCATTTCTAAAAAGTTCGAATTAAATCCACAAAAAAAAAAAAAATTGGTCTCAAGACTCCATTTAGACCCTTATATATGTGGCTTCGGAACCTCGGACCATGTCCAAAATACGTTTCTAAACATTTCCAATCGAATACAACAATAAAAATTTTTTACCTTTTTTTTCGGTGTATGGGAGCCACTCCCAGTTTTTGTCCGATTTGGCTGATTCTCGAACTTGATCTCAGTATTCACGAGAAAAACATGTACCCAAAGTTTCAAGTCGATATCTCCAAAACTGCGGCCGCTAAAGTGCGGACGGACAGACGGACAGACGGACAGACGGACAGACAGACGGACATCGCTAAATCGACTCAGGAGGTGATACTGATCAAGAATATATATACTTTTCCATACCGGACACGCCTCCTTATGGGCGTTACAAACGTTGTGACAAAGTGAGTATACCCTGCCACAGTGAGTGTGGGGGTATAAAAATCGAAGAAAAACATGGTTAACAACATTAGTTTTCAATATTAATATCCTTGTGGGCGTTACAAACGTTGTGACAAAATTAGTATACCCTACCACAGTGAGTGTGGGGGTATAAATATATTGGGAACATCTATTTTTGGAATTTCCCTTTTTAGTTCATTATACCCCCACACTCACTGTGGCAGGGTATACTAACTTTGTCACAACGTTTGTAACGCCCATAAGGAGGCGTGTCCGGTATGGAAAAGTATATATATTCTTGATCAGCATCACCGCCGGAGTCAATTTAGCGATGTCCGTCTGTCTGTCCGTCTGTCCGTCCGCACGATAGCGGTCGCAGTTTTGGAGATATCGACTTGAAATTTTGGGTACATGTTTTTCTCTTGAATACTGATATCAAGTTCGAGAATCAGCCAAATAAAAACTGGGCGTGGCTCCCATACACCGAAAAAAAAGGTTTACATTTTTCAAGTCTTTTTTATGGTTGTATTCGATTGGAAATGTTTAGAAACGTATTTTTGACATGGTCCGAGGTTCCGAAGCCACATATATAAGGGTCTAAATGGGGTCTTGAGACCCCATTGTGATACTAAAACCGAAAAACCGTTAACTACCATGGAATCAGCGCATCAATGATTCAGTTATCAAATCACAAACACCAAAAAGTGTATTGTAAAAGAATTTTTGGTCGAACAAATTATTTTTTTTTGCCACCTGAATCCGAATTTAACCATAAAATTCTGCCAGCAATATTTCATGCTACACACGAAAAACTTACTTTCAGTAGTTTTAGTATTATAGCGGGAACGGATACACCAATTGTTGTTTAAAACTATCGAAATTGGTTTCCATTCAAAAGTAAAACACACACAAAACCATTTATCCAATTCGTAAAGTTTTCAATATACGGTCATCAAAATAATTTGCGCATATATATTTTTTGTACAAAAAAAATGGTTAAATTGAAAAAATTTTATTCAGATCGATAAAAGTTGTTTGTTAACCGTTATTGACAAAAATTTTGGAAAATTTGGTGTGTGTAGCAGTAAATATACAAAAGTCGGTTTTTTTATTTACCAATTAGATTGAAAATAAATGCACGGCTTTATTTTTGTGGAAAAACGTAAAAAAATATCATAAAAAAATGCATAAAAAATGAATTTCTTAATCCCGGGATTCCAGACTCAAAATCCCGGGTTTCCGGGATTGAGAAAACGTCCGGGATCCGGGGATTTCGGGATTCGGGATCCCGGGATTGAATGCCCTAGTTACTACATAATTTTATAGAGGAGGAGAAATCAAATTGAACTAACTCAAAACATACAATTTGCTATGTAACCGCATTAATGATTTTTCTAATTCAAATTATTACGATAAATTTCTGAACTTTGTATAAAAAAAACTCAAAGATAAAAAAATTAAATTTTTCAATCAAATTTATGTTTGAAGTAATTAAAATGCTTAAATACTTTTCAAAACACCCATTTACAAAAAATACATAAGATCTAATATACGCGGTTAGATTGTAGTAAAATAATGCCATCAGTAGCCGAACGGCCGCACACGCCTTGTCAGTAGGGTTCAATTCTCAGCTCGGCCAAAACGCAAGTAAGTAAATAACTAGAGAGTGGACTATCTTCGGCTATGCCGAAGCTGAAATACCCCCACATAGTAGGAAGAAGTACCTCGAACATAAAAAAAGGGGTCTCAAGATCCCATTTTGAGCCATTTATAGGTGCTTTTGGAGCCTGAACCATATCCAAAATTCGTTTCTAAAAATTTCCAATCAAATCCACCAAAAAAAAAAAATTGGTCTCAAGACTCCATTTAGACCCTTATATATGTGGCTTCGGAACCTCGGACCATGTCAAAAATACGCTTCTAAACATTTCCAATCGAATACAACAATAAAAAAGACTTGAAAAATGTTTACCTTTTTTTCGGTGTATGGGAGCCACGCCCAGTTTTTATCCGATTTGGCTGATTCTCGAACTTGATCTCAGTATTCAAGAGAAAAACATGTACCCAAAGTTTCAAGTCGATATCTACAAAACTGCGACCGCTATCGTACGGACGGACAGACGGGCAGACAGACGGACAGACAGACGGACAGACAGACGGACAGACAGACGGACATCGCTAAATTGACTCCGGCGGTGATGCTGATCAAGAATATATATACTTTTCCATACCGGACATGCCTCCTTATGGGCGTTACAAACGTTGTGACAAAGTTAGTATACCCTGCCACAGTGAGTGTGGGGTTATAATTATCTAAATTCCAGAAACCAATTTTGGGTATTTTGGTATAAATGTGTAAAGTATATATTGTATGTAAAGTTATTGGATGTGCATTAAATAACCTTTGGCATCCACAAAAATTCTTTCAAGCCTCCAAAAAAGAATTCTAAAATGTCGGTATAGAAAAGTAAATCAATTTTGCAAAATAAAATAAATCATATTCCTATGATATTGTTGGAAATTTGAATGTTTTAGAAAATTCAAGAGATTTTCTTTAAATAAATCTGGAAATCAACTATTATAATTAGGTTGATTAATTAATTATTTCTAAAAATATTTGAATTTGGGAAAAGAATCCTTTTAGAGCATAGGTATTCCATTTTATTTCATAATCTGAAAGAGATACGACAAAATAATGTTCCACAATATTGTGTTCCTTTAAAAAAACTTAAAAAATATAATACTAATCAAACAATTCGTTCAAAAATTGTGGTTCTAAATCTGCTCAAAGCTTCGTTTTCACCATTTTTACTACAACTTAAAAACAAGAGCTGATAACGGCAAACCGAAAATGTTTTGTAAAATATTTGGGTACGCGAATTTAAGGAAACAATTTTAAGGGTGCCTGTTAGGTCCCAAAGTTTGGAAATTCAGCGTTGGGTCCAGAACAAAAAAAAATTAATTAAAATCAGAAAAATACGTGCAAAAAACCATAAATATCCAATTTGGGCCCTACCCCGATTTTCCAAAAAATTTTACAGTTTGGTCCTCTCCCATAAAGGAGCAAACTGCGGAGTGCACTTGTTCAATTTCGAAAATCGAAAAATAGGAACCACTAAGGCTTTTTCTTTGTAAATTAGTTGAATGACTCTAAATTCGTTATTTTCAATCATAACACACTGAGGTGTATTTGTGTTTATAAAAGTATTAATTTCCTAATGCAAACACTGAATGTATTATCCCCAAATTTACTTACCCAAAAAAATTTTCGCAGTACCCCTAAAAACAAACAAACAAACACGTTTTGCCGTAATCACGATTGGGGTAGAAAGGTGATGTACTTAGGAAGAAACTTTATCGATATATGCACAAACTACCCATACTGTCAATTTCAAAGAGTTTTAGTTTTTAAAAAAATTGGGGGTGGCATATGCGCCCCAGTGATGACTCCTCCCCCTTCTACCCTATATACGTGCAGACAAGGGCGTAGCCAGGTTGGAATTTAGGGGGGCCAAAACTTGAACCCAATATTTTAATATTTGTTTACAGTTTTTACATTTATTAGCTTGTTTCGCTTAACCCATTCACGGCGAGTGTTACCATATGGTAACACTGATAGCGTTCCACGGTATATTCAATTAAAAAAATATTTGAACAAATATCACTAATCTGTTTTTTGATTTTAATAAAGCATGCTTAGATCTTTCTTTTGATATATAACTCTATGCAATCACACCTCATTAGCGACCGTGGCAAATGATTGAAAAGTAGTATTTTCAAAAAGTGTGAAAAAACAGCGAAATGGCGCTAAGAATATTTTTCAGTGTTACAAAAAGTTATATATTACGGATGTTTGTTTTTATCATTTGAGGAGAATATCAAAGTATAATAAAACGTATTTCAAAAAATGTTTTCTTACTTCGGCGTTACTTTTTTTTCACTTTGCATTTTGCTGTTACCATATGGGCACGCTCGTCACAACCCTAGTAAATTTAAATTTGTACTAAGAAACATTTTTTTAAACTTTTTTCTTATAAAATTCTATATATTTTATCTACAAATTAGTTTTAAAGTAAGATTGTGTACTTGTTATGAAAAATTAGCATAGCTTCTTGAGTGGATTTTGCCATATCCGAATGTCTGAATGTCATTCAGTATGCCCATCCAATTTTCCTCGATTTATCCGGCTGGAGAAGAAGATTAGGAGGAAGATGACGGAGGTGGCAGATGGTCTTCATCGAACACCTCTTTTACAGCCATGTAAATTTCAGTCCATATGAAGATATTTCTAATGTTATTGAAAACCTGAGCAGTATTATTGGTGTACGGAATTATACAAATTATATACAATGGGAGACTGGTAATTAGGGCCAACCTTTTGTAGTAATTTTGAGTGGCTACCCAAACAGAACATCACCTTGATGGCCATTGAAAAGGGTCTATTGGACGCCATTATATGATGACTACCAGGACACTTAGCAAGAAAATCCTAGTTATAAACTGACCTACTTTTCTAACTTTTTTCCTGGAAGCTATAAAATTTTTTTTTGGATGCAAAAATGTATGTTTTTTAAAAACAAACTACTTTGCTGAAGAATCTTTTCCAATCAAAAATGATTCTGAAATTACATAAATTTTTTTTTAAAAAATTATTTTGAAAAAAATTAAAAAATTAAAAAAAAATTTCCGATTAAAAATTTTTTTACAAAATAAATGTTTACACATTGCCAAACTTTCAAAAATTAAAAACAAAATTGTTTTAAACAATAATATCTTAAATTACGTAATTTTGCTAGGGCAAACAGCAAGTAGTCCAAAAAAAAAAGTTAGGAACTCGTTTCTTAGGTCATTTCTAGGTAATCCTGAAAAAATCTTGAAAAAATTCCTTTTATTTCGCTCTTGTAATTAATGGGTTAACATATACATTTTTTTTCATTTATTTCGAAACCAATCGAGAGGTTCTTCGCAAGCCGATTGATGGTTTCTTCTTGTTTTCTTGGCGGAAAGAAAGTTTCACATTCTTTTATCTTTTCTGAAGTTTCAAACAACTTCAAACCTACCTTCGACTTATTTTTATTCTTCCAAACAGAGTTGGTACCACATTTCAATTTCCTCCACCACCGCATCGATTCCAAAAAACCTCTCAACTTGAGCCATTTTCAAATCTCGCATGAACAGAGATAGCTTGTTGAAAGGATGCAACTATATGATGTAAAAAGTTGGCGTATTGCTTGAAGAGAAACGATTATCGAGGAAGCTTTTAAACTAGTCCAAATATGGAATTACACCGTTCGACACTACAAGATGCACATGATCGGGACTAATAAATTCTGTTAGAGGGGGGTTAAAAAAGAGTACCCGTGTCTCCCAGTTTTTCTGGATCAATTATTAAAACTTAAAACACTTCAGAAAATTTGATGAATTTACATAACGTAAATAGTTTTAAAAACAATTTAGGCTGTATTTTTGAAAAATTTTCCTGCGCATGTGGAAAATGTGATTTAAACGTTTAAATGTTTACAAGCAATTTTTTTCATTCTGAAGCTTATTTTTATTTCTTTTTTGTAAATATTATGAAGCTCTAGCGCTTCACTTAAGCCCTTTGTTAGTCAAAAAAACAAAACAAAAATTGACAATATGTCCATTTAAAAAATTTGAAACGGACGTAATGTCAATTGACATCCCTGCGGTTTTTTTCATAATTGATTTTTTTGTTTAAATTAAAAAAAGTTGTATAATATTAGTTGTTGGGTATTAAGTTATCTGTCCAAAGTGGGATTTTGCATTTTTGCAATTTCTCAAAACAATTTAAAGGTATTAAATTTAATTTATTTAACAAATTTCGTTACTTTATATTTAATAATAGTTTCTCACTTCTAGTATGTAGTGCAATCAAATAGTGAAAATCTGACACTGTGCATTGTCGCGTGCCGATAAAAGTTGGCCAATGCACACCGTGACCTAATAGAACACCATTACAAAATTATTCGGGTTTTCTTCGAAGTATTCTGGCAAACGTCGTAGACTTCCATTCCACTTCCATGCAAATTAGATCCCACATTAATTGCTTCGTTGCTAGTGGCGTCAATTAGGGGGCACGGCTCCCCAAGAGAAAAAAAAATACATACAAATTAAGTTAAAAAGCGCCGCTGTGGGCATCGCATGAGTAACAAAACGATGTAATAGAACAATCGAACACATAAGACGACAATTTGTATTTACTATCTTAACAGATGGAACTAAAGGCTTGTCGAATAAGGAGCAAATACCGTTATTGCTGCGTATTTAGGAGGCCCAGACGTATTTTATTCGATATTTTTTAAAATTCAAATGATTTATATTTTAACGAGCTCTAAGTAAATGAATATTGTGTATAGTCGGGTTCAAGCTCAGTGCAACTTAAATCAATTAAGCTGCTAATTTTTACAACAACAAATCGTATGCCAGCAGGAAGAAAGTAAGATCACATAGTACTTTCTTGTATTGAATCTGAGTCGAATCGCTCAGCTATACTGTGCTTCTATATAACAAATCAATTGTGTGCGAGTAGAAACGGTCGATTTTCATTGAACTACAATAAAATATACACACGTCATAGTTCGAGCAATTGCTTCGGCTTGTGTGGTTGTATATTAGCGTGCTCCAAAATCGTATGCATATTTTACAACTACCCAAATCAAATATAAAATGGAATGAAATAAGAAATTGCCACGCTTGTAAATACTTTTTATTTACATTTATTTGCATTCCCTGCGATAAAGACACAACTCCAAATTCTGGGTTTAGGAGTTATGAATGCCATTAGGATCCTCAGATATTTATCTACATTAGCCCTTCGGAGTAAAGCTTAAAAAATCGGGAATTTAGTGTAAATGGTAGAGAACTCTTCAACGAATTGTCAATTTTATTTTAAAGTTGACGACTTTAGTTTGAATTTTTTTAAAATGAATTTTTGTATGCGATTAGTGTTTCTATATTGACAGGTTTGACTTTTGTAAGCATAGTTTTAGATCTCTGCCAGATTCTAAGATTTTCTTACAGAAACTACAGATTTCACATAAATTGAACTGATCTTTCTTAAAATGTATCCTGTATAGACACCAAACTTCTGTCGGCTTCGCAACATTCTTACTTCAAAGGAAAGTCTGTAGAAACTGCTTTACATTCCTTAGTAGGCACCATTGAACAATCTCTTTTTAACAGCTATTACCAGAGCACTAACAAATCTAGTCAATGCAAAGCTGGGCGATGTGGAGGCAAGGAGATTTGCTAGAGGCACATCTCAGGGTGGTGTCCTCTCTCCTCTTCTATGGAACGTATCGGTAAATGAACTACTACTAATAGTGGAAGGGGAGGGGTGCAAGGTAGTCGCCTATGCGGATGATGTTACGATTGCTGTGTGGGGTAAGTTCCTGTCAACCCTGAGAGATTTGTTACAACACGCTCTCTCAAAGCTCTCAACTTGGACCTCTGGGTCTGCGGTCTGGGGGTTAATCCCCATAAGTTCGAATTGGTTCTCTTCTCTAGGAAATACAAAGTTCCGCCGATAGAACCTCCCTCTCTGAATGGTACACAGTTAGTTTTTCTAGATCAAGCCAAATACTTAGGTATAATTTTGGATAGGAAACTTAGCTGGAAACCAAACATCATCGAACGAGCAAGCAAGTCCACAGTTGCCTTCTACTCAGGCAAAAAAGCTATTGGGAACACGTGGGTTTGTGACCTCGGGTAGTTCATTTTCTCTATACGGCTATTGTCAGACCTATCTTATTATATGGAATTCTCGCGTGGTGTCCAGCTTTGGACAAAGTTATATATCGAAAGGTGTTGACGAAAGTCCAGCGTATGGCCTCCATATCTATCAGTGGGACGTTGAGATCCACTCCCTCAGACGCATTAGATTAGCCAAAGAAATGGCTGCGATGGCGGCGGTCAGGCTTAGATCCACAAATCAATGGGGCAGCTCTACTTAGGTACACTCTTCAACTCTAGTTGGTACTAAATCCATTCCTGGTACAACCGACTACATTCTTCCCGAAATCTCCTTCACAAGAGACCTCCGTACCACTATTCCGTCTCGGTCAACATGGACGGCTCCAAACTCGACAATAATGACGGTGGTGGAGTCTTCTCTGACGAACTTAATGTGGGTCTCTCATTGCGCCTTCCACTGCAGTGTATTTCAAGCAGAGGTGATGGCTATAAAATAAGTTATGAACTGGAATCTGTTAACGGTTTGCCGTTATCAGCTCTTGTTTTTAAGTTGTAGTAAAAATTGTGAAAACGAAGCTTTGACCAGATTTAAAACCACAATTTTTGAACGAATTGTTTGATAAGTATTATATTTTTAAAGTTTTTTTTAAAGGAACACAATATTGTGGAGCATTATTTTGTCTCTTTCAGATTATGAAATAAAATGGAATACATGCACTCAAAAATGTGGATTTTTTTCCAAATTCAAATATTTTTAGAAATATTGAATTAATCAATCTAATTAAAATAGTGGCTTTCCAGATTGATTTAAAGAAATTCTTTTGAATTTTCTAAAACATTAAAAATTCCAACAATATCACATATTGTCTGCATGCCGACAGACACCTTCTTTTGACCACTGGGATATTTAATACTTAAAAAAAAAACTTTGGGTACATGTTTTTCTCGTGAATACTGAGATCAGGTTCAAGAATTGGACAAATCGGACAAAAACTGGGGTGGCTCCCATATAACGAAAAAAATTGTCAACATTTTCCAGTCTCTTTTATTGCTGTATTCGATTGAAAATGTTTGGAAATGGATTTTGTCCATGGTCCAAGCTTCTAAGTCCACATATAAAAAGTTCAAAATGGTGCCTTGAGATACAAATTTTTTTTTTGGTGGATTGGATTGGAAATTTTTAAAAACGAATTGTGAACGTGGTCCGAGTCTCCGAAATCACCTATTAATGGCTCAAAATGTGGTCTTGAGACACAATTATTTTATGTCCGAGGTACGTCTAAATTCATACTGTATGGGGGTATTTCAGCTTCGGCATATTCGAAGATAGTTCACTCTCTAGTTTTCAAATAAAAAAGGTTCATAACCACTACAACTTTTATGGCATTCTTTTTTTATTATTTTTATACCCCCACACTAGGGCTCTCGATCCCGAAGGCTTTTCGCAATCCCGGGATTTTTCGGGATTTAATACAAAAGCAAATTGCATTTTAAAAAAAAAAAAAAAGAAGTTTTTATATGTTTTATTGGAAAACTGATAGTTTTAGCGTAAATAAATAAACACAATCATGTACATGTTTTTCTCGTGAATACTGAGATCAAGTTCGAGAATCAGCCAAATCGGACAAAAACTGGGCGCGGCTCCCATACACCGAAAAAAAGGTAAACATTTTTCAAGTCTTTTTTATTGTTGTATTCGATTGGAAATGTTTAGAAACGTATTTTTGACATGGTCCGAGGTTCCGAAGCCACATATATAAGGGTCTAAATAGCGTCTTGAGATCAACATTTTTTTTTTGGTGGATTTGATTGGAAATTTTTAGAAATGGATTTTGGACATGTTCCGGGCTCCAAAACCACCTATAATTGGGTCAAAATAGGGCCTTGAGACCACATTTTTTTATATTCGAGGTACTTCTTCCTAAAGTGTGGGGGTATTTCAGCTTCGGTATAGCCGAAGATAGTCCACTCTCTAGTTCATGGTTGTATTCGATTGGAAATGTTTAGAAACGTATTTTTGACATGGTCCGAGGTTCCGAAGCCACATATATAAGGGTCTAAATGGGGTCTTGAGACCAATTTTATTTTTTTGGTGGAATTGATTGGAAATTTTTAGAAATGGATTTTGGACATGGTCCGGGCTCCAAAACCACCTATAATTGGCTCAAAATAGGGTCTTGAGACCACATTTTTTTTATGTTCGAGGTACTTCTTCCTACTGTGTGGGGGTATTTCAGCTTCGGTATAGCCGAAGATAGTCCACTCTCTAGTTTTTTGTGTAATTTTTCATTTGACCCCCTGCCCGAAATAAATTCCTGGCTACAGCCCGGCTAGTAGGGTAGAAGGGGTCGCATTTGCCACGTTTTTTCATAGATTTTTTAAAAATTTACCAAATTCTTTTACAGTTCGAAACCTACATTTATTAACTTTAATATTTTAGCGTCTGAAAGCATATATCTAAAAGCTTTCCACTAATTTTTCAACAAATTTCAAAAAATGCCAAAATGGCGAAACTGTTCTACATATGGGGTAGAATCGCCAAGAGGTACAATTTGAAAACGCGCAAATTTATTCGGTAGACATAATATTTTATTTAAGTATTGAATATCAGAAGCTAACATAAAACAAATGCCCCAATTACATTTTTAGGAAACACTTTTCACAAAATGTAAAAAAAGTTAGTAAATGAGGTCCGAGTTTAATGCAGCTTTCGAAACGATTTTTCTAAATTAATAATTGATGAGCGTGAATCATAGATTCTTCCTTTACTCTTCTGTTCAATTTTTTTGGTTGGTTTTGTTATACCAAATAGACTGACGTATGTGCGCCAGGTGCGATTCGGCGAATGTGCCCCACGTATTCCCGATCACACAAATTCTTTTTTCATATTTCTACTTTTAAGAAATTGAATCAAGTCGAGTTTTACTCCATGCATGTACCTAATGCAAAAACTGAATTTATTATCACCAAATTTACTTACATAAACAAATTTTCGCAGCACCCCTAAAAACAAACAAACACATTTGCCGTGATCACGCTTGAGGTAGAAAGGTGATGTACTTAGGGAAAAAATTTCATCGATATACGCACAAACTACCCATACTGTCAATTCCAAAGAGTTTTTAGTTTTAAAAAAAGTGGGGGTGGCATATGCGCCCCAGTTGCGAATCCTCTCCCTTCTACCCTACTGCAATTTTAATATTTTTTTATTACACACAAGTTTTAATAAAATAAAATATCAAGGAGATAGGTAAGTTTCTCTTGAATTTTATTCTGTGTTTTGGTAGACGGTTGTATCTTGGACCGGATTACATACTTGTTCACATACGTGAATTTCTGCCAATATTTTTTTAAGGCGTGTTTTAATTGTCTTTTTGTGATGTCATGAAATTTACAAAATATAGATGCCCTTTTACCTACCAGGGATTCTACTAGAGCATTCAGACTGCATTTCAAGAAACAGTGGAGAAGAATCTATAAGAAATATCCTTTGATGTTTACATCAGAAATATCATTGAACAATTTGGTTTTCACAAATCGCTGTATTTATTAATATAAAAGTTCACCAAGCAACCACTCGAAAAAGAAATCGCATAATAAAACCAAGCAGAAATTTGAAAAAAAGCGCAAATGCTGCTGCGTTTGAAATGAGCCGCACAACGCAAATAAATTATCTTCTACACACAAAAAAAACTTGCAACCCGCCGCACGCCCATTCGGTTGGCCGGGTATGTAGGTCTTTCGAATTCGTAGTGAAAATAATCTAAGAAGTTAGGCGCATATCTAACCAAATTAAACTCGTACTTAGCTTTAGCATTTACGTTATTTGACACATAATACTCTGATTAGAAAGTTACCAAGTAGGCACTAAAGTTGAGTAGGAACTTTATTAGGAATATTATCCATAGTTTCATCTACTAGTATCAATTACGTATCAAGTTGTTCTGCAGATTTCTTAAACAACTCTTCATAATTTTTGTTCAGATACTTCGCTTATGTATATCTAGGTAAGTGAACATATTTTAGAGCTTAATACCATAAACTTTGAACTGGATCTTGTGTAAAATACTTAGACAACAATGCATCCGTTGAAAACGTACTGAATAATGGTAAAAAAAATGTTCAGTGTAGTAGCGGTAGTCAAGGAGTACCGAAGACACGCGCCAATGCTTTAGCAATTCGTACGCTAGCCGCCGGCTGATTGTTCCTCGTATCGCTTGGGATTGTCGCGTTGTACTAAGCTGAGCGTTGCATGCGTACCTTTGGCGAGCGAAAATAGCAACAAAAACAACAACCATTTCGGCAAGTAGTAAGCAATTTATTCAGGCGACCCATATCTATTGTAGCCGACAGAATATTATATCTCGATGTTATGTCAACGGCACAACAAATTCTTCGTGTTCAGAAAGGCCCAACCCCAAATTGCTTAAACACCACCGTCGCCGCTGATGAAGTGCACTAAATACAGATTTAAACGCCTGCATCGTTGCCAAGTGTCGTTAGCCACTTAAGCGTTTTGTACGAGGCCTTGTAATTGAGACGGCCGTCGTTTTGCTGCTGTTGACAAAGTGAGTGAACGACGTTTGGCAGAAATTTTCCCAAAACGTCAGCGCAACCAACGCTTTGATTAATTATTATTATGTAATGTTACCGAAGTGTACCAGGAAAATACGATGCTGCAAATTATGTTATCAACATGATTTTGACACTTGAAAAAAAAGAACCCAAAAAAAATCAGGGCATAAAAAGACTGTAGAGTACAAAACTGGAGTATTTGTAGACGGCGCCACGAAATAACTCCCAATCGCGAAATGAAATAACTCCCAAAAAATCCCCATACAAAATTGGGAGATATTTCATTGCAATAACTCCCAATAATATTGGGACTTATTTCATTTCAGCTGGGACTATTTCATTTAAATTTTTCGATAATTTGAAATTTTTTGTTATTCACATCAGTGAATGAAATTTTTAGATTATATCAGGAAAGATTAGAAACAGCAAACTGCTATATTTTGTTGCTGAAAAGCAATTCAGTGTATTAAAAATTCGAATTAGAACAAGTTTACTAGTCGATCCGAATTTTAAAAATTTTTTCTTTGAAAGTAGTTTTTGGTCTACCAAAACGAAATCCGATAGAGTTTTGTCAGATTCGCTTTCCGAAATGTTTGTATGTAAAGTTCCAAAATTTTCCATGTAAAATGTTTTAATTTTTTGATGTGTGCCATACCCAAAAATTTTTGACGCCAGGTCAATCTGACACCTTTTATCTTTATGTCACAAAAGGGTTGCTATAAGTGGTCTACACTTACGATTTATCGTATGTAGATGGGGGTAATGGAAGTTTTTTTGGACAATTTCGGGGCCATAGAGATTATTTTAATCAATATGTACAAACATTTTCTTTTTTTCTTCAATGAAGATCGATATGTTTTAAATTGATTCATAAAATATTTCATTTAAAAATTCATTTGTATTATCGTCCTTTAATTACATTACGTATTTCTTTAACAAATTTAGCAATTAAAATAACACTTTTGACTGATAACCCCACCTTGAAGCTGGCGTCGAAAAAAAACCTGAAAAAATATTAACACGCTCTTTCAATTAGTGTTCATTTTTAATATTGTCAAACCACAAAAATTTTAATTTGGCAAAAATGTTTAAATTGAATTTTTGGGCGAAATCTAAAAAATATTGGGGGCGTTTTATCATAATGACAAAAGACCAAAAAAATACGGCGTTTTGACAAAATGACATAATATCGATCTGATGCAGAGCCGTAACGTGTTTGCACTGTTTTTGTAGGATTGTTACAACATCAATTACAGCAACAAAAATTACAATAACTTACTTGTCATGTTTGGCTGTGCGAACAATCGCCCAACGAACAATCGCCCAAGAACCAAAAATGAACAATCGCCCAAAAATTTTGGGCCATTCTTCATAATGAATAAAAGCCCAAAAAATTGCGAAAATCGCCCAAAAAATTATGAATTTTCGCCCAAAAGTTAAAATGAACAATCGCCCAAAATATTGGGCTTTTGTTCATAATGAATAATAGCCCAAAATCAAAATGAACAATCGCCCAAAAAAATGTTTATTTTTTTTTTAATAATAAGAAAACATTTCAGATATTCATATTTCAAAGAAACAAAGAATTTGGAAACTTCTGCTTTTATAGAATTCTTAAGCTGCGATCAGATTAGGCAAATATTTGCCCGAATACACTCAGATATTTTTAATATCAACTAAAATCGTATCGTAATCGTATTTTCCCAGTATTTGTGCAAATATTTGCCTAATCTGACCGTAGCTTTAGAGCATGGATTTGACGAATTTAAAAAAATTTCCATTCTTGGAAATTATTCGTCCTAAAACACCATTGTATGCTTCTACTTCAGATGTAGTTCTTGAATGTTTTTTGAAAACAGAGAAATTAGCTGGCCCAATCTGTAAATTATGCAAAAGCTAAGGTCAGATTAGGCAAAAATTTGCTGAAATACTTGGAAAATACATTCAGAAAAATAAAATACTGGTTCAGTCACATACGATTTTAGTTGATTTTAGAAATATCTGAGTGTATTCGGGCAAATATTTGCCGAATCTGACCTTAGCTTAAAGCAAAAATACGGAACTAATATTAAACTTTTGTGATTTAAAATTCTAATTACAATGATGCTACAACTACAACGAAACAGTTGGTGTTATTTTAATTTTGTTGCTGTAATGGTGTAATCTTTAGTTTTAACCAAAAATCGCGCGATTTTTGGTTAAAATTTTTCAAGTTTAAAAGGATGTGTGTTTAGCTATTACAAAAAACATCTTTGTACATCTTTTTTGGTGTGTCGTTAATATGAAAATTTGTATAAAAAAATCTCGCGATTTTATAATACTTTTGTTGTTGTAATTTTCGTGTTGATTTATGAATGAACATTTTTGTAGTGTACCCACTCCTATTTTTGTGTCAGAAGCTGGATTTCAACAAAATCAAAAAATGAACAATCGCATAAAAAATATTTTTGGGCGATTTTTCATTTTTTGATTTTTGGGCGATTGTTCATTATGAACAACTGCCCAAAAAAAAAAATGAAAAAACACCCAAATCAAGATGAACAATCGCCCAAAAATGTTGGTACAATTTTTTGGGCGATTATTCATTTTTGGTTTTTGGGCGATTGTTCGCACAGCCGTCATGTTTACCATGCAATATATATTTTTATTATACTACTTTTATTTTTAAATAAGAATTATTTTGTTTTAAAATTTGCATATTTTTATGATTTTTCATTTTTATTCACCTTTTACAGGTGGTAATGTGATTTAACAGACAGTTGGGAGTTATTTCATTTCAATTGGGAGTTATTTAATTTCGATTGGGACTTATTTCATTCCATTGGGACTTGGGAGTTATTTCGTTGGGAGTTATTTCGTGGCGCCTTTGTAGACCCCATTTTTTTATAGAATATGGTTTTGTCACTTCTTTGTTAACTCCCAAAACAAGCCCCTTTTGGGATGTATGTGTAGAAAAGTATATGCATTCTTGATCAGCATCACCTTCTGAGCCGATCTAGGTACCTCCGCCTCTGTTTGTCTATCTGTCCGTATGTCTATCTGTCTGTCATTTGGAATATGAGGCACAGAGTTTAGAAGTGATATGTTGTCTTCGGAATCTGTTTGACAAAGATACTTAAATACATTTGTGTCGGGGACAAGGCCGTATTTTGGGGGAGGGGGGGGTGTGGGTGGGTGTCGATTGTACGGGTCAAAAAAAAATACTAAATGCTTCGAATGCAGCATTGAACAAGCGCTACCTCCCAAGGACATGCAATGTAAAAATTTATATTTTTGTATAAGTAGTGCATTTGTAAAGCTTTGTTTCCCGATAGCCCAGCCAATAACTTAGTCGTTAAAGAGCTCGTAAAGAAGATTTTTTCGATCGAAAAGCGGATAAAACAATCGTAGGCGACACACGATAACGATACGTATACGAGTCGAACTTCGTTCTTAATTTTGCATCGAAACGAGTTATCGTTATCGAACAAAAAAGTGCTCGTTAACGAATTCGTTAACGATCTCGTAAACGATCATCATTACGATATTTTTAACAAATCTAAAAAAAAATATTTTTTTTTAACTTGGAATTTTTTTTACTTTATTTTTATTGGCCGACTTTTCCTTAGAATAATTTTTAATAACTTTTTCACTGAGTCGGACCCGGGATTGAACTCACGTCCGGATTTTAAAGTATGTGCCGAGCGCTTAACACATTCACCTAACTCAGCCATTATTGAACAAGCGCTTAAAAGTATAACTTAACAAACGTTTTAAAATTGTTTTCCTAACAGTTTGAAAAACACTGATTCTAAAAATAGAAATTATCTTGCTGAGAAATCGTTATACAACTTTTTCTAACAGTTTGAAAACCATTGGATCTAAAAATAGCTTTTCAAAACGATCATTTCGTTCGTTAATGTACTCGTAAACTTTCTTCCATCCCGTCCTCAGGATTTTTAAAATATTTATTTTGATAAAAAGGAAAACGTATGATGTAAGTCTTTTTCATGCAACTGAAGACAAAAACAAGTGAGTAAGTTTCAGTCGGGAAAGCCGACTTACATATACCCAACACCTACTGGGCCATATTGGATCCGCCATCTTGAATTTTAAAAATGCGACATCAAATTCGAAATCAGCGACCCCAAAAACCCCACTATACAAAATATCGCTATATCGCTATAGCGATATGAACTATCAACTCAAAATTTTGGTAGCGTGGTTTCCTTTAAAAATATGCAATCTTTTAAAGTTTTCTTCCCCTACTGTATTTTTCAAATCAATATTTGTTGATTTTTTCAGCAGAATTGTCGGTAATGTACAGATAAACATATTAGGTTAACAAATTATACCAAAAAAAATTATAACGTGTTAGCAATTTGGTAACCAAAGTTGAAAAAACTGTAATTTTTTTTTACACTTTAAAATTTAATATAGAAGAGTAAAAAACAAGTTTTTTAAAATATAACCCTTTAACCGACTAAAAAGCAGAAAATAAATTCCCTTTAAATTAATTTCCGCAATTTCGATTTAAAAATATGGGTTTTTGGCTGGTTTTTTTCCTTATGTCAGATTTTGAAGTGGCCAAAAAACCGTTTAAATACAGCAAAACATGCAAACTTTAAACTGCTATATCTTTGGAAAGGAAACTAACTTTGCAAAACCCATAGAGGGAATTGCTACTCTATATGAATACTTTCGACACATCTTGACCGATACCAGGTCGGATTCCATAACCTTGATATTGAACAACATCGAATGTATGAACTATTGTTAATTGCAATAAGATATTTTTACAAAATTAAGCGAATTTTATTGAAAATGTAAGTGGTAATCTCTTCTTATCACAGAATTAAAGGAGCGAGTAGATGAAAGCGGTTTGTAACAAAAATTTCAAAGTTGACTTTTTGGCAAAGTGAAGTGGCTAGGGACGTCTCTTGTCCATAATCCCTCCCAAATATTGATAGTTTCTAATCTGAATTTTCGGTTAACATTTCCGGATAGTTTGCTTCTAAATTCAGCCTACTGAAACGCTTAATTATGTACTTTTCGGTTTCGGTTGCAACTTAATTTCGGTTCCGACCGAAATTTAAAAATAATAATTTCGGCCATTTCGGTTTCGTCCGAAAAAAAGAAGAAGGTCGGACAAGTTCGAGAATCAGTCAATCGGACAAAAAAATGTAATAATTTTCCAATTAACACTTCCAATTAATCATTTGCAATGAAATGGATTTTCGACATGATCCAAGCTTCCAAAACCACATTAAAATGGCTCAAAATGGGGTCTTGAGACCAAATTTTTTTGATGTTGCTACACTGCGAATTGTTTCTCCACTTCACTTGTCTAAAAGGGACTGTTGTATACGAAAGACTCTAAAAACTGAGATTAATAGCAATTATTGCTTTTAACAAAATTTACCCTTTTTAATTGTGACGATATTATTAGGCACTTTGCGACATCGAAGGTCTTAATTTAATTTTTAATTTTCTGGTGCTCTGATGACGGAGGAACCTACTGGAAAGGTAAAAAATTTTATAATTTCAGTTGTGAACTTAAGCTCAATGTCCAGCCGAAAAAAAGTAACTGTTCTGAAAAAGGCTCAAATGAAATTCAGCTCCTCAACAATAATATTAAGTCAGAATATCACATAAAGTAAAAAGTAATTCGACATCAACTCAATTACAAAATTATATCCATTGGATGTTAACTTTACGCACCCCTGTGCGAATAGCATCTGTATGTGACAAGCAGAATCGGCAACTCATCGTAAAAGCGTCAGGAATGCTAAGCCAATATCATATGATCAAACACTCTACCATTCAAGGGCATCAGGCATACTTCAGCAATATTTATTCTTCTTACAGATGCTTGGGGAAAGTAGCAGACATGTATTAGAAACGTCACCGACTGCCACTCCTACCTCCAATATAAGGGAAAGTCGTGTTTTCACTTATATTCCACTTAAATAGTTCCAAACTTGGTATCTAAGGGTTTTTGGAGTCGCTGATTTCGAATTTGATGTCGAAATTGATAAATTCAAGATGGCGGATCCAATATGGCCCAGTAGGTGTATGTTATATATAAGTCGGCCTTGCCCGACTGAAACTTACTTACTGACATAAAGAAAAAAGGTGTTTGTTTGACCCGGCGTCAAATATTTTTGTGTGTACTACAATGTTATTGCCGCATCAAGAAACCATAAATCTGCCGACACTATTTCAAACCCACAACTACTGTTCCTGTCTTGGGCATCATTGGTTGCGCCTTCTGGGAACCATCCAGGCGAAACAACTGAGTCGCAAAAACCAGCACGTCAGCTTTAACTTATGTGGTCATCCACATATTCAGTTCTAACCGGGAAGATTATTCCATTTCACGGCCCAAAGTGCAATATCCGACGATCAGATCCTTACCAGGGCCGTGATGTACACCTATAGGTAGCTATAGCTACTTAAAGACACAATTTTTTCCTATACCCAACACACTACTGTGGTATATTAACATTGACACAACGTTTGTACACCATGTGTATACAGGGTGTAACAGTCGAGATAGTCCAAATGGTAGGAATCGATTGGGCACCCAAAAATAAGAAGTAAATGTTATCTGAACTTATGGCAAATTTGTCACCCACTTCATTTTAAAAATCAGGCAACTTTTTTTAATGATAATCATTTTTGTTTTCAGGTTTTTGTGAATAACTTCTCTATCATATATGAGGCATTTGGAAGTAAAGTGGTCCAATCCACAAAAATTACAAATCGATTTTATGCTTCTACTGGGTTTATATTTTTTTTTTAAATCATAACATGCAACATTTCTTTTAATAAGCAACATTAACTTTGTTTCTTAAAAATATTCGAAAGAGAATTCCATGTCAAATAACAAAAATGCCAGAAAGTCTGTATTGTGAAACACTAAACTAGTTTTGAACATTTTTTAAAGATATTGAAAATATTAAAATACATTTATCTCCGTTTTACCGCGATGTGGATTGGACCATTTCGCTTCCAAACAACTCATCAACATATGTATATATAGTTAAAATGGATTTAAAAAAAATCGCTTAAGTGTCGTATTATAACAAACTATGATACCAAAATAAAGGAAATTTCGAGTGGACTATCTTCGGCAATGCCGAAGCTGAAGTACCCCACACAGTAGAAGTTTAGAAATACCTCAACATAAAAAATTTGGTTTCAAGACCCCATTTTGAGCCATTTACACCCAAACCAAAATCCGTTTCTAAAATTTCCAATCAAATCCACCAAAAAAAAATTTGACCCATTTAGATGTGGTTTTGGAAGCTTGGACCATGTCGAAAATCCCTTTCTAAACATTTCCAATCGAAAACAGCTATAAAAAAGACTTGGAAAAGGTTGACCTTTTTTAAGCGCTTATGGGAGCCACGCCTAGTTTTTGCCCGATTTGGGAGATTCTCGAACTTGCTCTTACTTTTGAAGTGAAAATCATTTTCCCAAAGTTTCAAGTCGATATCTCCAAAACTGCGACCGCTATCGTGCGGACAGACAGACTGACATGGCTAAATCGACTCAGGAGGTGATGCTGATCAAGAATATATATATCCTTTTCCATACCGGACACGCTTCCTTATGGGCGTTACAAACGTTGTGTCAAAGTTAGTATACCCTGCCACAGTGTGTGTGGGGTATAATAATAACACAAAAATTGGGATTAGTAAAAAAGTTGTACAAAAAACACAATTGTTTGTATTTGATGATCAGTTCACACTAGTTAACACAGTCGGATGAATTCGCTTTTGAGAAACTTTTTTTTGTTATTCACTTGCCTTTCCAAAACGCCCAAGAACGTAGCTACACGTGTAGATGTTTCCACATTGGTTATATTTCATTTTGGCAACGTTTTTTACAACATATTTTTGGATGTTGGGAATGGACTTTAATAACAAATAAAAAGTATTATTACTCGTCAATGCAACAAAAAAAATAAGTTACTTTCAACTTCTATAGCGGCCATATTAAAACATTTTTGGCAAAAAAGTTGGGTTGTGTAGAAATAATTTATTATGAAAAGAATGACATTAAAATAATGAATATGATCAAAAACTCTTTCAGCAAACATTTGTAGGACCAGGAATGATTCTGGAGAAAAAAATAAACTGAATCGGGCTCAATTAGAAAACAACAAAATTTTATATTTCCAAAAAATTAATTGCGCATGAAAAATATCTTAAATCTTAAAGCGTTTTCAAAAATGTCTTCATGCGGTCGAGAATTTTGCGTTTTAAAGTTCCATATATCTATATTATTGTTGATTGATTTAATTTTATGAGTGATTTTGGATGACACATACTCTCACATGATTTGGAATTAAGAATATAAATTGCAACTTATTTTCTATCAAAATATGTATCAATTAGTTTTTTTATATGAGATAAATTCAAGCATTTTTATAATTCAGAAAATTCGTTGCAATAGCGTCTTGCAAACTGCGATTTAACATCGAATAAGTTGAGAAAACGTTTCTTTTCAGCGTTTCCATAACCTTAAAAAAACATCAATGCGACCTAAATATGTTGCAGTTAGCTCCGCCTCCTGCGCTGTTTTCGGTTGCATTAAAGTAGTCTTGAAGGTTCCTCAACCCAATTTATAGACATGCATTTGTTTCCTTGTCAGTTAAATACACTTTATTGCAACAACGGTGCTAGTTGGGACTAGTTCAATGTGTATGGCTTTTTTGGGTTACTTTCATCTGTAGATCCTAACTGGGGACAGATGGACCCCCCTATAAATATTTTTCTTGTTTTGACCCCAAGAATCGCCTCCTTCATTATTTGTACTGCAGCCCGGGACACCCTGTATATATCCTCAAATCTGCGGCGAGCTTTTTCATACACTTCCACATAAGCTAGAGAGCTGAAATTCGGTAGCCAGATAGAACTTCGGTGAAAATGCATTCTATTAAATGTTGGGTTCATCAGAGGCGTGGGGGGACTCAACCCGGTTTTTCTTACACATGGCATAGCTTCCGACTCCTTCAAGCTACAAAGTAATTTTGGTAAGTGGGTTCTTATTGATAAAATAAAATTGTATACCTCTAGAGTGGGGTGTGAGGGTAAAGGGAAGGTGGATGGAGCCTTTTTAAAGTTCGGGATGGACTATCTTTCGTATTTTTTAATCAACAGGGAAGGGAAAATAAAAAAACTAAAAAAGATGAAAATAAAAAAGAGTAAAAAACAAGTTCTTTAAAATATAACCCTTAAACCCTTTATTTTAAATCGAAATTGCGGATATTTACTTAAAGGAAATTTATTTTCTGGTTTAAGGGTTATATCTAAAAAAACTTATTTTTTTATGATGTTAATTTTGCAGTTCTTAATTAGCACCAAAAGAATGTAACAAAAATTTGTAAAACGCACTGGGAACGGAATGGAAATGGAAATATACCGGAACAAAATGCAAAGTAGAACAAACTGGGAAGGGAACGGTAACATTGAAAAGAGATTTTGAACATTTTGGATGTGTGTTTTTAGTGAAGGGGGAAAAATAAAAAAACATTTGGCTCTTTCGACAAGCAATATAAGTATATTACGTAGTAATAAGCAGCAATAACGATATAAGCTATAACGTCGTTCATTGTTTGCAGCAGTTGAAGCGTAATGGCACTTAATTGAATGCACGTGAGCAATTTTAGCAAAAGAGTTTATTACGAATCCTCAATTGATGAAAACGGGAAAAATGAAAAACCGGGGCGAAAATCGACAAAAAGCGCTTAAAGGACGCGCGCACAACGCGTACACATAATCGAAAATGGCGTCGGCGTGCACTGCAATGTGCAAAAAGTACAATTCAGAAGAGCCAGACAATTGCCGTTGGCCGAAAAGAAATGGCTTGAGAGTGAGCGAGTGCGAGAAAAAAATCCAAAATAAAGCAAATCAAAATAAAAATGTGTTAACGATTTGAAACCACAGGATATCACGCAGTGCGAACGGCGTTTCTGACAAGCGATGCCGTGCCATGTGGTATTGGCGTGCTGTGCAGAGTCGAGCACAGATAGCGATAACAACCGCTATGAAATTTGTTCAAATAGCCTGCAATTATATATATGTTATATTACGGTATTTTGCTTTTATACTTTCAATTTCATCTTATACAAGATATTTGCAAGTTTAACAATACAATAAACGAAGGGTGTAAAAGGGTTAGGGCTAAATATTGTTATGAGTAAAAACATTAATATTAATATACCAAAATTTCAATTCCCAATAGTGTAATGAAATCGATTTTATCAAAACGACAACGATGATTTTACGATAATCATGTGCACTTATTTCATAAATACAATTTAACAATTTATAATTGAAACAAGCAATTTTGCTTGTGGCAAATATTGTCACCGGCACATTTATTTGTTTAAAATTCTTCCACACACAAGACATTGTTGTCGCACTGAAAAAAAAGTGTACTCCAGTTAAGGAAAAATGCCTTAATCCAAAGAAAAAAGGGGAATGAAACAGCACTAAAGTCATGATAGCTTTGATATTAGGGAACACTTTTACTTAAGATGAGTATATATTTTGACTTTAAATTTAATACTTATTTCTTTCATAACAGGAATATTTCTTTGAATTTAGTTCTTTAATTCTAAGAAGTTTTTCTTCGTTTTTAAGACAAAAATTTCTCCAAAATTTTTTTTTTTTATTGTATTTGTTCATTTTTATACCCCCACACTCACTGTGGCAGGGTATACTCACTTTGTCACAACGTTTGTAACGCCCATAAGGAGGCGTGTCCGGTATGGAAAAGTATATATATTCTTGACCAGCATCACCGCCGGAGTCAATTTAGCGATATCCGTCTGTCTGTCCGCCTGTCCGTCCGCACGATAGCGGTCGCAGTTTTGGAGATATCGACTTGAAACTTTGGGTACATGTTTTTATCTTGAATACTGAGATCAAGTTCGAGAATCAGCCAAATCGGATAAAAACTGGGCGTGACTCCCATACACCGAAAAAAAAGGTAAACATTTTTCAAGTCTTTTTTATGGTTGTATTCGATTGGAAAAGCTTAGAGACGTATTTTTGACATGGTCCGAGGTTCCGAAGCCACATATATAAGGGTCTAAATGGAGTCTTGAGACCAATTTTTTTTTTTTTTGTGGGTTTGATTGGAAATTTTTAGAAATGGATTTTGGACATGGCCCGGGCTCCAAAACCACCTATAATTGGCTCATAATAGGGTCTTGAAAAAACATTTTATGTTCGAGGTACTTCTTCCTACTGTGTGGGGGTATTTCAGCTTCGGTATAGCCGAAGATAGTCCACTCTCCAGTTTTTTATTTAAGAATTTTTATATATTATACACCGATTGAAGCGTCTGTTGCTATTCTTTTCAACAAGCTGTAGTTTTTGCACATCTATTTTACGCTTCTAAAGTTATCATTAAAAATAGGGTACCACCGACAAAAATTGGTTTTCCTCTTCTAACTTCAGATTTTGGGGGTGTAATCAAAATTCCTACAACGTGTGGCGCCCCAAGTTCTGGGCGACTGTAACGTAGTGTAACAGAAGGAGCAACGATTGTAAGAATCTTTTTTGCTCAGAATCAAACAGGCTTTGCAATTACACTCTCGAGTATCGCTGAAATATAATATATACATGGCAAATGCTGTAGAGAGAGGCGTATTTGAGTTGATATTTTCAAAAACGTATTTCTTCCTTATATCGAAAATCAATAACCAAATTTTGCTTGCAATTATTCAAAGTACTTTTGGGAAAAAAATAAGCCAAATCGCTTGGTACACTGAGAGGAAAATGTTTTAAAATTAAACGAAAAAGTTTAAAAATTTAACGATTTTGTTTTTGAAATAGAGCTTTGTACAGATTTGTTTAATTTTAAAACACGTGTGCTAAAAACAAATTTTAAAACGCAACACATAATTAACATAATTTAACAGAGTCTAAATGTATTATATATGCATTTTTTGTATTAAAAGCATACTTTGAATTTTAAAAACGCCCTAAAACTATACATTGATTTATTTATACATGCTATGATTTTTTGACATAGAAAAAAATAATATATTATTAATTTAAAATGACTAACAAAAGAGCAAGACGATTGAAATTCAAAGCATTTGTCTCAAAAATGAAAACATAAATGTACTGCAGAAAAAACTATGTTTTGAAATGCAAATTGAAAAAAAATGTTTAATTTTAAAAATGTATATGTTAAAGATGTATATGTCTTTTACATTTTACAATTCATTTATGCCTGCTGTTCGAGCAGCTGGGATAATATATCAAAACATTTTTCTCCATGTTTTTTTTTAGGTCAACCATTTCGGTGGGGTCCGGCCCCGTACATCCCCCCCTAAATACGGTCGTGGTACCGTTACTTATCTTATTTAAAGTTCGGCAATTGATGTCCTTCTTGCATTTCACATGTTAGTTGGAAATTAGTTCATATTTCATTCCGCATACGTTATGCAGAAAATCGTAGGCTTATTACCCCCTACAATCTCTGAAAGTTTCAACAAAATCGCGACAAGTTGAAAAAAAATTGGGAAATTTCACGTGGAATGCTCCATATAAAGCTAGCTGTACACCTCACGTGAAAATTAATGTGAACATTTGTTATACTAAACATAACACCCTTTCAACGCAACGTAAAATTTTATGTTCCCATTTCAATGAACATCAAAAACTCTAGTTGCGAAAAAAAATCCATAAAAATTACTGTTTTTACGCATTTAATTTAGTGTTCACGGTAACAGCAAATTTTTCGCAGGGAACATTCAGTGAACATACTTGAACTCGTATTCACCACTTTTCACGGGAAGTCAGATGTCAATGTCAGACTTTTTCACAGTGATTTTCACGTTCGGATGCCGATAGGTATTTTAAAAGTTGTGTCAAACGTGAATTTTCAATTAAATTCAGAAAAAAGAGCTTTCTCCAAAAATATACATTTTTTAATATTATATTTTCCTCTGAAATTGTATTCACCATATTGTTTCGTTCATTGCCGAGTTCGCTGTGAATAATTTGAAAGTTCTCATCATGGTTCCGCATTCACGTTCACTTAAGGTGTAAAGAATGCTTATATAGAAATATCAATAATGTAATGTGAAAAGTAGAAATTGAAATTTAATAGAAAATTAACTTAAATGAAATGCAATGTCTAAAAATAGAAACTAGAACAGGAAAAAAACAACAAATTTTCTGCAATTCTTTAAAATTTAAAGTTTAAAATTTAGTCTTCTTTGGTAAAAAAAACTCATATAAGTAAATTTCCACTTTTAAGTTAAGATTCTCAACTCATTTTGGTTTGGATAAATATGCAAACTTAAAAGGTTGAAAAATTAAACCTGAATTTTCGACCGTGTAGTATGTCTCAGTTTGCTTCATGTGCGAAATGGGTCGTTGTGACACGCGCTGATATTTGGGTTGTTCCATTTTGTACAAAAAAGCAAAAAATATAGTTCCAAATCTGTCGAAAAAGTACCAACACATCAATGTCCCAATTTTGTAATTAAAAATCTTTTTAAATATGAACGTATTAATATATAAAAACGTAAACAAGTTACATATATTTATATGCATACGTTAATTCATAAAGCTTTTACCAAAGAAAGTTTAATAAACAAAAATTTTAAAGAGTTACTTTTAATGTTACATAAATGCAACGTTAAGCTTCGTTTCCAGCTCTAAAGAAACGACTCAAGAAAAATTTGGTCAATTTGGTCTTATGCTGCAAAATTGTAATAGGGCAGAATTGCTTGACCGATGACAAAACAAAACTTTGCATTGCGCTTTTGCTTTTGCTTTTGGACATTGCAGTTGTTTTTCAAGTTTGTCAACTTTTCTAAATAAATTGGAAACAATTCCATATTTTTTAAAAGGGCACAGAGTTGCCGTGTCGCATTTCTGTAAAAAAAAATTTACAAAAAATTTTACTGAAGTGTATACGAGTTAATGAAAACTTACAAAAGAAAATTTACCAATCAATTTCTTAGCTTTTATTAAATTAGGTTTGACAAGTACTTTGGAGCTGGAAACGAACCTTAAACAACAAAAATATTTGAGAAATAAAATTGGAAAATAAGTTAATTCAATTAATTTTTAATTATTTGATATCTTCGCATATATTGTACCAAAAAGGTCAATGTAGTACAAATGTACTTTTGTCCAGAGTTGGCAACCGAATCGAATAAAGGTTTCGGTTTCGGTTTTACTCCCACTTGCCAATCGGTTTTGGTTATCGGTTTCGCTCCTTGATTTTGAAAAGGTTTCGGTTGGTTGGAGCGATTGAAAAGGTTTCGGTTTAGGTTTTAAAAGGTTTCTAGGTGGCCCAATATTAGGAAATTTTATATCAATTCCATATAAATCAAGGGTGCTGAATCTAACTACATTTACCGAATTTCCTTATCTAATCGCATTTTCAAACAAATTTCTGCTTAAATTTTTAGTTTTTATACCCTACACAATGTTTGAAACGTCCATAAGGACGCATGTCCGGTATGGATAAGTATATATATTAATGATCAGCATCGAAAACAGATTTAGCCATATCCCCGTCTTTCTGTCACCATACAGGCTGGAATGTTTTTTTTTTGAGACATCGATGTGAAACTTTGGGTTTACGTTTTTATCTCCGAATTGAGATCAAGTTCGAGAATCAGCTAAATCGGACGAAAAAGGCTGCCTTATAAAACTACGAAAAAATAGCGAAAATTTTCCAAGTCTTTTCAAAAACCATAAAAATGCCTGCGCACACAGAGGCGTTATTCGTGCCGCAGGCGGTTTCGAAATTAATTTTGTCACAAATAATTGTATTTTTGAAAATATAGCGTTTTTTATACAGCCTGTTTCCATAGCAATACAATAAATAACAAACACAAAAAGCCAGTTTCAAAACCAATTCGAATCAGTTTGAAAATAAACCTTTTGACTGTTTCCATAGTAGTCTAATAAATAACAAACAAAATAGTCATTTTCAGAACAATTTCGGTCAGACTTTTTGATTGTTTCCATAGCAATATAATAAATAACAAACAAAATCTACTGCGGTGAAATCGCTGCCTGTGTGAGGCACTTTGCGTTTTCGAAGCTAGATTTTTTGAATATGGAAATGGTTCTGAAATTATATAGCGAATATCGCCTCTGTGTGCGCCGACCTTATAAAAAGATTTATTGAATATTTAAAAAAAATATTTCCTACATATATTTTAAGAATATATGAAATAAATAAATAAAATACGATGAATTTTCTCTTAGGAAAAAAAATTCAAGTCAATTTAGTGTACGAAAACCTTTTGAAAACCGATTAAAAACCCGTAACCTTTTCAATTGGTTTTGGTTGAACCCATTCAATCGGTTACGACGAATCGGTTTCGGTGTAGGTTTCGCTCCCTAAAATGAATCGGTTTCATTCGGATTCGGTTCCGGTTACGGTTTCGGTTGCCAACCCTGCTTTTGTCTTTGAAATTGTACCAAAATAGTAGAATTGTACCAAAAAAAGCATCCCTGTTGTAAGTTCTTTTACCTCAATTGTTAGTTAAATGTGAATTTTTCACAAATTTACTGAAAAATTTACAATTTAACCGAGAAAAAACGGTGCAATAAATTTACCATCTCTCATCGGTTAAACGTACCGACATTGGAGGGTTGGAGCGTTTTCAACCCTCTTTTTCGGCTAGATCTACCGACTTTATTTTTTGGGTGTATAACGTTTTTGAGCGTCCTTGTGGTTAGGTATTGCTTAGTCAGACGTTGATGTTGTCTACTTCTATATTTTTGTATAGTTTTTTATACCCTACACCTCATGAGCAAAGCTGGGCATAGTTAATCGAGAATTTAACTTCGTTAATCCCGAAATAGTTAATCCAAAATTTAACTTCGTTAAATTAAAAAGTTAATTGCGTTGAAAAGTTAACTTCGTTAAAAGTTAAATTAAATAGTTAAATTCTCTATAGAAAAAATTTTTTTTTTCCAAAAAACGCATTAAAAAACATTTTAACTACATACAATTGAATGCCTGCACTCACAGACCCTTTTTTCAATTTAACTTAAAAAATGAAAACTTTGTAGAAATTTTACAAAACGAATTTGCCGACGCGCTTTTTTTTGATTGTCACTAAGCACCCAGAGTTCCAAGTTGATTGGAAAATGTCGGCGGCGGCTAAACAGTTTCGCGCCGACCATAATCGACTTCAATCGGCGTACGAACAAATCGATGTCAATATCGGTTGAGCCGACACAATCGACTCAATATTTCGCCGCCGACCAAGCCGATACATTTGACGACGGGCTAGGCACGCCGTCTCGACTTGGAACTTTAAATTTTTGTCAACAACACGAAATAGTTCTGTGTTTACAATTTTTCAATAGTGTGGCTAGGTAGATTATTAAAAATAGTATGAATTCTTAATTTTTACTTTTTTTTTACATGCAATAGTAAAAAAAAATTTTTCGTTTCAAAGTTAACTAATGCTAGTTAATCGAAGAAATTTAACTTAACTAAATGAAAAAGTTAATGGTTTTCAAAATTAACTGAAACGTTAAAAGTTAACCAAAAATTTAACTTCGTTAGTTAACTATTAAGGAATTAACTACTTAATGCCCATCTTTGCTCATGAGGTATGGGTATATTCACTTTGGTCTGATGTTTGTAACACCAAGAAGGAGAAGTGTCCTGTATGGAAAAGTATATCCTTTTTAGGCCCTAGAAGAAGTTGGTATTAAAACTGTGCGGAATCGGTCGACTGCCACGCCTACCTCCCTGTCTGTCCGTCCTCTTTTTTTGTAAACACGATTGCAGGAGCTAGAAGAAAGCTAGGGATCCCAAATTTTTGATTTATCCTTTTTAGGCCCTAGAAGGAGTTGTTATAGCAAATGGGCGGAATCGGTCGACTGCCACGCCTACCTCCCATATAAGTGAAAATCGTGTTTTTACCGAAATTTTAAGATTTCATCGAAACAGTATGAAATTTTGTATAGGGGGGTTTTTTGGGTCGCTGATTTCGAATTTGATGTCGCATTTTCGAAATTCAAGATGGCGGATACAATATGGCCCAGTAGGTGTAGGGATATATAAGTCGGTTGCCCGACTGAAACTTACTCACTTGTTTTCAATAAAATTGGACATTTCGCAATGAACTAAGAAAAAATTGTTTTTCTTCAATCTTTTTCAGGATCAGGCAATTCGCATCACTTATAAATTTTTCTCATTTAAAAAATGTAAATTTTACACTTATGAAACACATTTTCGATATTAGTTTCGACCATTACCAGTTTTTAATTTTCTGAAGTACCACGCCCAAAATTTGTCTGTTACACCCAAATGCGTGTGTCTCCAATTCCTACTCAAATGGAAAAATACACAAAAATAAATTAACATTTTTCGCACATACCAACAAAATCTGATTCGTCACCTCCACCAATTCCGCATGAAATTTTTGTCACACGCAAAAGGAATTTAAAAGAGAATATTTTGCTTTGATGATGACGACGGGTGGCAGCGGGTAGTATGCGGACTTAAAAAATCCCAAAAACGTGTCGGGCAACATGTTGAAATTCGTTTTGGCAGATAGAATGTAGCGGATATGCATAGGCCAGCGGAAAGCACGCACATTCCGCACCAACAGGGGTGGTGGGTGCACTGATTCGGTAGAAGACATGATAGACAGGCGCCTGTTTGTTATCGATTAGTGAGTGAGTGCAAAAGTCAGTCTTGAAATGACGTGAGTTCGGGAGTAACTCAAGTCTCAATTGATGGGCTTATTCCACAAATTTCAAAACTATTTGTTTCAGTATAGAAATTCTTGGGAAATAGATGGCGCAATATTGCCAATAAATATTTACGTTACCGAACTTTACCATATTCAAATCATGATCAGGGGGCCGACAAATATTTTTGAGAGTCCAAAAAGCATTGAGGGCGCTTAAATACTGTCATTGAAATTCATATTTTTTTAATCTTTCCAGTCCTGACTGAACTTTCGATCCATCCAGCTCTTTTATGAATGCTCTACAAGTGTTTTATTACCTACCCGGACAAAAGGGAAAATGTAAAATAAACAATTGCGTTAAAGCGTGAGTGAACAACAATAAGCACCCCTGCGTGGACAAAAGTACGATAGTTAATAAAATTGCGCAACGGACATTTCGAATACATGTGCAACATCTCGCACGCGCAGAGTATTATTTACCGGATACGGAAATATTATTTTAAATAACTGCATTCGATCATGAAACTGAACGTGGGCAAACATGTGCGTCAGAAATAATGAACAACATCCGTAGTAGGAGGAGTGTACGAAACACGTCTTCCTGTTGTTGCTGATGTCTCTATTCATAAAAAGTACATCTCTTAACGACGTACGTTGTATAAACGGCATAATTGCTTATTAATTTATTGTTGCGAATTGTATGAAAACGGGAACTTCCAAGGAAATATGAATTTTGAAATGATATTTTTTAAGGGTCTTTATGTAGTTAGAAGGTTGTTGCACGCATCAAGGGTGGGATGGCAGACGTCAAAAACGGGCCAAAATATTTTATCTATAAGGAAATTAAGTAGTATACTACTTAGAAAACAAAAACTTTAAAACCACTTTAAACCCAGTACTTTAAATTTAAAAGTTTACATGTGTGATTCCGTGCTGTATCGAAAAATGTTTAATTTCAAAGTTTACACTTTGAATTGTTTTTTATTAAAGTAAACACTTTTTATTTTAAAGTAAACACTTTGAGTTTTAAAGTGAATAATTTAAAATTGAATGAAGCGAACACAAAAAAAAGGTAATTTAGAATCTATTTTTAGAATGTCCTTTATTTTCATTAAATTTTCGTTTCTTCTTTTCATTTATTTTAAATGACATAATTGATATTTCAATGTTTTATTTGCTGATGGTTATTTTATATTATACATATTTCCGAAATAAAGAGTTCATATAAATTTTTGTTTACTTGGTCTGGCGACATTTGAACCCAGGAAATTTGGGTTATGATGACGCGCTTTGCGAAAGCCTCTTAGCACGTTTGACTACTGCAGGCAATATTTTACAATGTTTTAACTTCATATAAGTACTATATGATATGTAACTTATGTGTGTATATGAATTTTTCAAAAAATATTTTTTAAAAAGAATTAAAGCATTTAGGCATTTAGGTTTAAAAAAGCACAAACTAATTACTTAATAGCCTCTGTTTTTTTTGTATAGATGATAATTTTTTTTGAAGTATTTACTTCAAATGTAAATTTGACAAATCTTTCAAAAAAACATATACAACAAAAAAATTAAAAAAAATAAAAAATTCGGATCCATCGGGATTTGAACTAGGGCTCTCTATTACCCGAATAAACCGGATACCTAACTATTCGACGATTACTATTCAATTAGAAGTATTTGACTAGTCGATCGCATTCGACTATTCGATTAACCGTTCATTGTCGACTAGTCGGTTAACCGTTGACATTCGGTTAGTCGAATATTATGAATTTAAAATCAAAATCTTCAATGACACGCTCAAAAGAGAAATTATATGCAATGTGCGACGCTAAGCAAATTTAATTTCGTTTGTAATTTTCGTTTTGGCAGTTGAAACTTTTACTTTTGATTTCGATTTGAACTCTTATTCGGTTAACCGAATATGAACGGTTAACCGACTAGTCGACAGTGAACGGTTAATCGAATAGTCGAAGCTGAGCGACTAATCGAATATCATTAACCGAAATGTTTTCGTAAAACCGGTTTTTTTGATATTCGAATAATTTCAAGAGCCCTGATTTGAACCCACGCTCCTAAAAGCATAGACCATTTTTAAAAGAGTTAAACTTTCAATGTGAACACTTTAAATAAAATATTTAAATTAAATAAATTCACTTTACTTATTCTTTTAAAGGTGATAACAATAAAATTTAGTAAACACTTATAGTAAACACTTTACATGCTTAATATAAACACTTTTAAAAAATAAATTTATTTTGCTTTGTGTATAAACCTTACGGGAGAGACACTTTAAATCATTTTTGAAAGTGTTCACATTTAATTTTTTTTCAGTGTACACCTCATGAGGTATGGGTATATTCACTTTGGTCTGATGTTTGTAACACCAAGAAGGAGACGTGTCCGGTATACAAATCAATATATATTCCTGATCAGCGTCACTTCCTGAGTTGATTTAGCCCTATCCGTCTGTCCGTCTGTTCGTGCTCTTTTCTTGTAAAGACGATTGCAGGAGAAGAAAGCTATGGATTTCAAATTTTGGATTTATCATTTTTAGGACCAAGAAGGAGTTGGTATTGAAAATGGGCGGAATCAAGCTGGCGGAACCAATATGGCGGCCGAAATTTTAAGATTTCATCAAATTAGTATACAATTTTGTATAGGGGGATTTTTTGGGTCGCTGATTTCGAATTTGATGTCGAAATTGCTAAATTCAAGATGGCGGATCCAATATGGCCCAGTAGGTGTAGTGTATATATAAGTCGGCTTTGCCCGACTGAACCTTACTCACTTGTTTACTTCTTTCTTATGTGGGCTTCTCACGTTAAAAGCTTTCAGAGATTGTAGGGGTAATAAGTCTACAACTTTCTGCATACTTAGTTTTCCCCCAACTAACCAATGAGCACGAGATGCAAATTCCATAATTTTGCAAAACATAATTTTTTTTAAAATGTTTTGTAAATTCTAATAGCGTTGGAAAATTTTTTCGAAATATGCATTTTGTAGGTAATTTAACAAAAAAAAATTTTTAAAACAGGATTTTTTCAAAAAGTTGTTAAAGAGTTAAATTTAATGGCAATGTCATTATGCCAGTCTCGATTTTCATCAACAATAGCTGCTTATCGGTATTTTACGATAGTTTTTCGATATTTTCCATTTCTACTTCATTGCCGTTCCATTTCTATCCTTGTTCCACCTCCATTCCGTTCCTGTTTTATTACTAAATTTGTTCCAATTCCATTTTGTTTCGATCTATTTTTATTCCGTTGGTGATACTGATCAAGAATATATATACTTTTCTATACCTACCACGCCTCCTTCGGGTACAAAATAAAGATTTAAAATTTTGTTTGTTATTTTTTTTCGTGGCCTTCTCATGTTTGAAACCATATTTCCTAAACGGCTGGCGGTCCCATCCCAGATTTATAAGCGTATTAAAGAAGACATAAGCAGCTACATTTGATGCTATTGTTAATGAAAATCGGGACCGGCTAAATGACATTGCCATTAAATCTAAAGTGCTAAAAAATTCGATCTTTTTAGTTTGTATTTTCTGTTGTAAAGTTTGTTAAATTATGTAAAGCTTTAAACCTAAAATTGGTGGCATCTGTAGTCCCACCCGGCATGATTTGCCCAAAAAATGCCCAAGATCGCACTTGGTGGCAGCTTTATTGCCACCCGGCATGGTTCACCCAAAAACATGTCCAAGGACGCACTTGGTGGCAGCTGTAATCCTACCAGGCATAATTCACCCAAAAAATTTCCAAGGATGCAGTTGGTGGCATGAATCACTCAATATTCGATAGTTACTAAGTTACATTTTTACTATATTTTTTTTGTGTGGGAGGAGCCACGCCCGTCCAAATCCAACTTCTTTTCTCCTATTGCAAATTCCATTACTTACACAATTTTATCTAAAAATGTCAATAAAGTCAGTAAAGCCGTTTAACCGCGACATGGGATAGAAAATTGTATGGACGGTGCCACGCCCCTACACTATACAGCTCCATGCCAAATTTCAAGAGAATCGGTTCAGCTATTTAGCTGTGATTGATGGACAAACAGACGTACAGACGTACAGACACACAATTAGATTTATAATATATAGGCAAAGTTGGGCATTAACTAGTTAATTAGTTAATAGTTAATTAACGAAGTTAAATTTTTGGTTAACTTTTAAACGTTTCAGTTAATTTCGAAAACCATTAACTTTTTCATTTAGTTAAGTTAAATTTCTTCGATTAACTAGCATTAGTTAACTTAAAAACTAAAAAAAAATTTTTATTATTAAATGTAAAAAAAAGAGTAAAAATTAAAAATTCATACTATTTTCGATCTGATATTGACATTTATTTTAAAAATTATTTCACAAAACAATTAAATACACAGGCCGATATATTTCGAAGTGTTCTATATTCTATTTTTATGTATTCTAAACACAATTACATCGTCAAAATGTTTACATCGTATTTTCCATTTCTCAAATTACTCCAAATGGCAAAAAGCTGAGAATGCCATTGTGTTTAGAATGGCCTGTGAATTTTGTTCTTAACCAAACTTCATTCGTTTTATTTTTATTTTTTAATGTTCTAATAAAATTTGTATGCCTTTATATAAATAGATTGTTTCATACACAAAAATTTCGCTTTTGATAAAAATTTGTATAATTTATTTTAAAGCAAATTTGCAGAAGGCTGTGAGTGCAGGCATTCAATTGAATATAGTTAAAATTTTTTTTATTTGTTTTTTTTCTGGTTTTTTCTAGAAAATTTAACTATTTAATTTAACTTTTAGCGAAGTTAATTAACTTTTTAATTTAACGAAGTTCAATTTTTGATTAACTATTACTGGGTTAACGAAGTTAAATTCTCGATTAACTATGCCCAGCTTTGTATATAGGGATGTACTATAAATGTGCTGCTTTAAAAATGAAGGCATAGCTTTAAAAGCAATTTGGTTTTGGCAGAAAAAACAAAAAATATTCTTCGCAGAAGAAATTTAGAAAAAACTAGAGAGTGAACTATCTTCGAATATGCCGAAGCTGAAATACCCCCACACAGTATGATCAATTTAGAAGTACCTCGAACATAAAAAAGTTTGTCTCAAGACCCCATTTTGAGCCATTTATATGTGAGTTTGGAAGCTCAGACCATGTTAAAAATCCATTTCCAAATATTTCCAATCGAAAACAGCAATAAAAAAGACTTGGAAATTTTGTTGACAATTTTTTTCGTTATATGGGAGACATGCCCAATTTTTGTCGGATTTGGCTGATTCTCGATCTCAGTGTACACGAGAAAAACATGTACCCAAAGTTTCAAGTCGATATCTCCAAAACTGCGACCGCTATCGTGCGGACGGACAGACAGACAGACAGACATCGCTAAATCGACTCAAGAGGTGATGCTGATCCAGAATATATAAACTTTTCTATACCGGACACGCCTCCTTATGGGCGTTACAAACGTTGTGTCAAAGTTAGTATACCCTGCCACAGTGAGTGTGGGGGTATAATTAACAAAAACAAACTAATATAAAAACAAAAAAAATCAGTTAAGAAACAACAACAGCCTTGGTTTCTAAGTACTAGGTTCAAGTGTAATTGAAATTTCCTAGTGCTGAATGTCGCTTATTTGAAGTAGTAAACACTGGGATTAACGCCGGTTGTTATATTTATAAAATGTCATATCGGCTCACTTGCAATAAAGAACTAATAGAGACTGGAGAGTGGACTATATTCGGCTATGCCGAAGCTGAAATACCCCCACACAGTAGGAAGAAGTACCTCGAACATAAAATTTGTGATCTCAAGACCCCATTTTGAGGCACCTATAAATAGTTTTGGAGCCCGGACCATGTCCAAAATATGTTTCTAAAATTTTCCAATCAAATCGACCAAAAAAAATTTTTTTTTTTTTAATGGCATAGTAAAGTAGGAATTGGATAGCAATATGCAAGAATATACATTGGTACCTCCTCACATTAAAGAAAACAATTAAATTACATAGCTTATTATGAAAAAAACACCTTTACAAGTCTATTCTGGCGGTAAGAAGTTTGTAACCGCCTTTATTACCTTCTCATTGGCATGCAACAAACATTTTAACTTTTGTCCCGCGCCAGAAAAGACCTGTACATTTTTCTTTTTCAGTTTCGAAAGACGTTGAAAGCTTTACAACTTCAGTTTAAAAACAGTACAATTCTATTCTTTCCACAAATATTTTGTAGCTTGTAACAATGTACTGTTTTTAAAAGTGTGTAGAACTCTTTACAGTTTTATAGTTTAGTCTGACAATTTTGTGGTCGAAAGCAATAAGCACTTAAGTCGAAACAAAATTTCAAAATGGTCTACTTTTTGAAAAAAGGTTGTGTGGTGTGGTGTAGTTCCATAAATATTTCAGAAGACTCTTCGAAAACTGTTTAGAATCATCCATCATTCTACTGATGGTAAGGAACCTAAGTTATTTAAATGGCTAAAAACTCATTGAAAAAAATAAAACTATTTGACATAAAATTCTATCTTTATAATAAAAACGAAAACGCTGTTAGGTTTTAGGACTTATTTTAGTTTTTTTTAATGAGAAATATCAGAGAAAATTTTGTCTGGACAAATTATTGAAAAACTGGACTCTGGACACATGACAAAAAATCTGGACAATCCAGACGAATCCAGACCGTGTGGCAACCCTAATTTCTAAACATTTCCATTTTCAATACCAACTCCTTCTAGGGCCTAAAAAGGATAAATCCAAAATTTGGGACCTATAGCTTTCTTCTAGCTCCTGCAATCGTGTTTACAAGAAAAGGGCACGGACAGACAGGAAGGTAGGCGTGGCAGTCTACCGATTCCGCCCATCTTCAATACCAACTCCTTCTAGGGCCTAAAAAGGATCAATCCAAAATTTGGGATCCCTAGCTTTCTTCTAGCTCCTGCAATCGTGTTTACAAGAAAAGGGGACTGACAGACGCACAGGCAGACGGACATGGCTAAATTGACTCAGGAGTTGACGTTGATCAATAATATATATACTTTTCCCAAGTTAGTATACCCTGTCACAGTGAGTGTGGGGGTATAGAAATGAAAATAATAAGCCAAACTATACATTTTTTTTCACAAAAAAATCCAAATAAATTTTAACGAGTCGCGAACGGCCGCTCACGATCACACACTCACGGACGGCAGTTCAATAACGCGTGACATGACGTGACACGAAAAAATCAATCCTGATTGGCGTCACGCGCCCATCTCTACTATAAGCTAGGTCATGTTATGGCTGCTGGCACCGCTGCTAACCTCATAATTAAATACCATCCATCAAAATATTTCAACAACAGCTTCAATAGCCTCTGCCCATTGTTACAAAAAACCGAAACAAAAATGGCATTAATGTTCAACAAAGAAAACTGAATGGAATTGCTTGAAAAATATGTGAAAGATGTAAGGGCCTATACAATTGAAATAGTTTGTAAAATTCCGACCGATACAAAAGAGGTCAAAGTATCATCACTACACACGAAACGAAAACCTTTTGCACAATAAGTGTATATGTATGTGAATTGTCGTACACTAAGCTGCAACGAATATAATAACAGAAAATATATGCCGCTATTTTTTAAACAGAAAATGGTCGACATCCTACACTCTAAAATATTTGTTGAAAATTGGTATCGAATTGGTATCGAATAGCAAATTTTTGCTGAATTATCGGCTGTTGGGTAAATTTTGTGACTTTTCTGCTTATTTCATACAAAAAAGCAGGAATAGCCTAATTATAGATACAAATTAATATAAAACTGAAATATGCAAACAAAAATACTTAACTTTCAATACAAATGTTGAAAAAATGTGTTGAAATAAAACACTTGCCTAATTTTCTCCATACGAAAAAGTGTAAATAAATCATTCATGTAAAAAAATGCTTATTTGTAGACTTAAACGAACACAGTTTCTCTCAGTTCTCTCACCAGTTCTGAGTTGTCAGTTTTGCTGTCATCTTTCCTGCTACAAAGTCGGTGCGCGGCTCAGTCTATTTATTTTTATTTATAAATACTAGCTTTTACGTCGTTGCACGGGTTGTATAAAATTTTAAAATAAATATATAGAGGAATTTTCGACAACTTCAATGCGCTGTAGTTGATGGTTTATTCCCCCCGTGAAACTTGGTGCCAGTTGTAATTAGAGTCCGACCGATTAATCGGCTTCGACATCGGCTTCGGCCTTTATCGGCCAAAAATTCACATTCGGCTTCGGCTTCGGTTTTTCCGAAAAATGGCCGAAGTTTTGGCCGAAGCTTTTCAATTTTTTTCCTTATTTTTGCGACACCGAAAACCAAAACTAATTTTTTACGATACGATTTTCTTGCCCACATCACATCTAAACGGTCTTACTGATTTTCTTGAGACTTGAATGTAAAATTGTGTAATTGATGGAATTTCCAATGGGACATAAGAGGCCCACCAAACAAAAAATATGATTAAAATTTAAATTAGTAATCATCGAATATTGAGTGAATCTCGCCTCAAATTGCGTGGCACGAGGTTAAAACTGCCACAAAGTACATCCTTGGACATTTTCTGGGTGGATTACTGAATTTTAAATATAGATTTAGAAGCTACTACTTGCCCTCAAATATAGGGGTAGGAGGCTCATGGAAGGATTCTACCTTTTAGAAATGTAGCCCAAATTGCTGCGCCAACATATATGAAAAGGTGCTGAAATCCGGGACCGATTTTGGTAAAATTTTACAATTAAAGTTCAAAGCTTCACAGGTGGTTTTTACCATTAACTAGAACATCCTTTGCCCATCACCTGACGGATTTGGGGAGTCCTGAAAAAACAGCTACTTAGATGAATTTATTCTTTGAAGAATTCTTTACCATTTCTACTAAATTCTCATTTTTTTAAGCTTTACTCCAAATTTTTAAAAGTGATTTTAAAAAAATCCAATTGTTCTTACACGGGATATATGGAATAATTTGAGGCTATTGTTAGTTTTGACCTAGGATTTGTTTGTGAATTCTTTTGGTTACTTTTATTATTTGTTTAAATACATTTTTAGTTCCTTAAAAAACTAAATGTGTATTTATATACTCGAATTCGAATGAAAATACACGAAAAAACAAGTTTTTAAAGGGTTTTTATTTAAGTATCGGCTTCGGCTTCGGTATAGGCCTTCGGCGTCGGCCGAAGTAATAGGCTGCCAATTGACCTTCGGCATCGGCTTCGGCTTCGGCCTGGAAATGCTTATCGGTCGGGCTCTAGTTGTAATCCCAACAGGTAAGAATCACCCAAAAAATGTCCAAGGAAGCATTTGGTTCCAGTTGTAATCCCACCCGGTATGATCCACCCAAAAAATGTCCAAGGACACTCTTGGTTCCAGTTGTAATCCCACCCGGTATGATTCACCCAAAAAATGTCCAAGGAAGCACTTGGTGTCAGGTTGTAATCCCACCCGGCATGAGCCACCCAAAAAATGTCCAAGGACGCACTTGGTGGCAGCTGCAATCCCACCCGGCATGATTCAGCCAAAAAAAGTCCAAGGACGCACTTGGTGGCAGTTGTAATCCCACCCTGAATTCTCTACCATTTCTACTAAATTCCCATTATTATGCTTCACTCCAAATTTTTAAAAATTAATTTAAAGGAGATTTATTTTCTGCTTTTTAGTCGGTTAAAGGGTTATATTTTAAAAAAATTGTTTTTTCCTCTTTTTTTATTTTCCTCTTTTTTTTTAAAAACATTTTTTTTTCTCCCCCCTTTTTCCCCCCTTTTTTCCCCCTTTTTTCCCCATTTTTTACTCTTTTTCCCGAATGCGAACCTAAGTAAAAAATTTCAGCCTTGTAGCTTATAAAATGTGAAAGTTAGAACTTTAAATTGGCTCCATCCCGCTCCCCTTTGCCCCCACACCCCCCTTTCCAAAGGATACAAAATTTAATTTTGTCAATAAGAACTCACCAAAATTTCATCATTGTAGCTTGAAGGAATTGGAAGTTATGCCATGTTTAAAAAAAGGGGCACCCACCCTATATATATATACAGTTGCGAGCAAAAAAATAGCAGCGCACTATTAGTTTTTACGATCGGTTCGCTATCCTTCGGCTCAGTCAATATTTCTCCATAAACCAATTTTTTTGTGCACCTAACGGTATTCATAAACATAACGGTAATCGTTCAAATGCGCAAGCATTCAAATTTTCAAGTTACTGGATAATTTATTTTTGGGTCAGCGAAAACAAAAAAATTGGCTAAAAAGCAACGATTGGCTGCTTTTAGACTTTTATTTGCTCTGAATGGTTATAAAAGGAATAATATTGTCCCATTCTTAGCAGAATGGGACGATCCAAACATTGGTCAGACGAACTACGAAATATTATACAAGCATTGAGAGAAATTGATAAGGACATGAATAAGGACAAGGATAACGACCAGATATCCTTTGTGGAACTACAAGATATCATTTGTGGGTCTGCCAACGGTCTGAAATGGGTAAATTAACCCGAAACAGGTGCTCCAAAGCGGTAACGTCTGAACGAATTGACAGACGAACCATCCAGTTATCCCAGAACAATCCTTCTATCAGCTCCATGCAAATCAGGTACGAGCTAAAACTTTCTGAGAGTACAGTTATAATCAGAATACGTCTAATAGAAGCCGTTTTTTTTCCTCAAAAGTCCGCGAAAGTCTCTTATCGGACCAAGTAATATCTAGCAAAATGGTTGGCATTTTCTAAGGTAAAACAAGGAAATGCGGAGGAACATTTTGTGGATCAATGTAAGCAGAATCGTTCTTTTTATTGGTTTTTTTAGTCCGGGGTGGCGGTTCGACGGCTCAAAATGGATAATTATGGGTTTTTCTCGTATTTTTCTGATTCTATAACGCATTTGTAATTAATTAATTTTTGTACTGGACCCTACTCCGATTTTTCCAACTTTGAGGTTTTACAGGCACGTAAATCAATATATATATATTTATAATGAAAATTTGACAGTTCGTTTTTATATCACAAAGGAACTAACTTCTTCAATTCCGTAAAAATTCGAAATAAGAACCACTCTAATTTATATGCTATAAAATCCAAAAATGTTTGCTGACCCCAATATACAAGCGGTATACCTACTACCATCCTTCACACTGCTACTGGGGTGGTTTCCATTACATGGCACTTGTCGAACAGTTTTAAGCCACAATGTTAATTTTATACGGACACGGTTAAGTCTAGTGCGTGTGCAAATGAAATAAAGGATTACACAAATTGAGTCATGTCGTAATTTTGGGTGCTAGTTAGTGGATGGCTGAACGAATGTATGAATGCTTGGGTAGATTGATGGATGTGAATAGATGTATAGCAACGGCGGTATTTAGGCCCAACATTAAACATATAGGGCTGAAGGGCGTTGAATGTGATTGCACAATTTAATACAAGTTTATACAACCGTGCCCTTTTCCTCCAACGAATGCGGATTATACCGACTCTGCAATATTTGCGCTGGATACTCGGGCAGGCTTCTCCTAATCAAGTTAATCAAATTAAAATGTTCTGTAGAGTTTATTAAATACGACGTGGACACAAGTATGGATAATTTCGTTCTTGCATTCATTGTACTTTAGTGATCTGAGTTTAAATGTTCGGAACATAAATTCGATTGTCCACGCAAACACTAAAATGTATACTAAGGTGACCATTTTTGTTTCTGTCAAATCGGGACAAAATTTCGAATTTTCTTTAATATATTCAAGAGCTATGAATGGCACTAGGATCCTCATTAGCGTGGTCCAAAAATAACTTTGTTCGCTGGATATCCAAAATAGTTTCATTTTGTGAGAAAACTAGAGAGTGGACTATAGGGCTTTCGATCCCGAAGGCTTTTCGAAATCCCGGGATTTTTCGGGATTTGTTACTTTTACAAGCAAAGTGCATTCTAAAAAAATAAAAATATGTTTTTTATAAGTTTTATTGGAAAACTGATAGTTTTAGCTTAAATAAATAAACATAAACATTAATTTCAATTTATTGATTTATTATTTCAAATTAATGAATTTTTTTATTTTCAGTATTTGAGTTTCCGTTTCTTTAGGAACGACACAATTCAATTCAAAATATGCTTAAGTAAGGTTTCTGAAATTACTTTTGTATCAGTTTTACTTAATTATTTTTATTAAGCAATTCATTTTTGTGCGTTCGCCAAGACTGAAAATACCAACTTTCTTCAGAAATAAATATAAATTTATATTTTCTTAAAGAAAAAATTTCAAGCACAAACAATTTTATTCGTATTTTTTTTATAAATTAAAATAAATAATAAATAATAAATTAAAAGTTTTTAAGTTTTGAGTTTTCTAACTAACTTTTTGTTCATTTTGGGGTTTGTCCAAATGTTGTCAAAAACTATTTGTCTGCTTACACGATTTTATATATATTTTGTGAGTGATGAAAAGTTGTATTTTTCTTGCATTAAACATTTTTATAGACTAATTTATTTAAAATGTAGTCCCGAAAATCCCGGGATTCAGGAAAAAAATCGACCAATAAAAATTGGTCTCAAGACCCCAAATCCGTTTCTAAAAATTTCCAATCAAATCGACCAAAAAAAATTGGTCTCAAGACCCCATTTTGACCCTTATGTATGTGGTTTCAGAACCTCGGACCATGTCAAAAATACGTTTCCAAACATTTCCAATCGAATGCAGCAATACAAAAGACTTGAAAAATGTTGACCTTTTTTTTCGGTGTATTGGAGCCACGCCCATTTTTTGTCCGATTTGGCTGATTCTCGTATTCACGAGAAAAACATGTACCCAAAGTTTCAAGTCGATATCTCCAAAACTGTGACATCTATCGTGCAGACGGACAGACGGACGGACAGACAGACGGTCACTTGATCTCAGTATTCACGAGAAAAACATGTACCCAAAGTTTCAAATCGATATCTCCAAAACTGCGACCGCTATCGTGCGGACGGACAGACAGACGGACATAGCTAAATTGACTCCGGCGGTGATGCTGATCAAGAATATATATACTTTTCCATACCGGACACAGTGAGTGTGGGGGTATACAAATTCTCAAACAAAATTGTTGCATAGTGTTAGCTTAAGCTGTATCGAAACATTTTCGCTTTAAATCTACGAAGATTCACTCGACCCTTACATCTACAGCGTAACTGTTCCATTATCGTTAAAAAGGTAGCCCCGGAATCCCGTTTATGTCGACATCCATCCGATGATAACATCCCATTGAAGTGAAAATTCGGGAGTGTTATTTATCAAACAAGTTTTTTTTTAAAGTTGTTAACCTTATTTTCTTTTAAGTGTTAGCCATTCTGGTTGTTCGTCCACACGTGGGACGGAACAAAGCTTATCTCCACCAGAGCAACTTCCACTTACAATATATTCACACATATAATTATACCCCCACACTCACTGTGGCAGGGTATACTCACTTTGTCACAACGTTTGTAACGCCCATAAGGAGGCGTGTCCGGTATGGAAAAGTATATATATTCTTGATCAGTATCACCTCCTGAGTCGATTTCGCGATGTCCGTCTGTCTGTCCGTCTGTCCGTCTGTCCGTCTGTCCGTCTGTCCGTCCGCACGATAGCGGTCGCAGTTTTGGAGATATCGACTTGAAACTTTGGGTACATGTTTTTCTCGTGAATACTGAGATCAAGTTCGAGAATCAGCCAAATCGGACAAAAACTGGGCGTGGCTCCCATACACCGAAAAAAAAGGTAAAAATTTTTTATTGTTGTATTCGATTGGAAATGTTTAGAAACGTATTTTTGACATGGTCCGAGGTTCCGAAGCCACATATATAAGGGTCTAAATGGGGTCTTGAGACCAATTTTTTTTTTTTTTTTGTGGATTTAATTGGAAATTTTTAGAAATGGATTTTGGACATGGTCCGGGCTCCAAAACCACCTATAATTAGCTCAAAATAGGGTCTGGAGACCACATTTTTATATGTTCGAGGTACTTCTTCCTACTGTGTGGGGGTATTTCAACTTCGGTATAGCCGAAGATAGTCCACTCTCTAGTTTTTTTATAAATGTTAGCCGCTCAGGTGAGTTATCGAACCCACAACGCAGCAATCGTTACTAAGATTTATCTGAATTGTTTCAATAAATATTTTAGAAGACTCAGTCTAATTCAATTCATGCTTAATTACTTCAGAGGAATTAGTTAAGATGTTAGGAAATCAACCATTTTCCTATTTCAATATGATGTTTTAAAAAAATAATAGTAAACATTAGATACGTTTAATTTGATCAAAAATGTAAGTTCATGCAAGATTACAATTTGTATAAAATATAAAATGATCATAAAATTGTAGTTTCTCTCAGATCATTCAACATTCATGTCGCGGCAAGAAAATACTATAATATGAGATATGGTTGAATGTCTAAATCGCATTTTTGCAGACATATCAAGGTGTCATTTCACAGCATGGCATTAAAAGAGAAATGTGGACAAACAGACATTCGAAGTGAGCGAACAGGTCTTTAGGTTGAATCAGTTAATATGGTAAATGTGGATTTTTTAACGAAGATGAATGACTACTCCAACGATGCACTATGATTCAGAATTGAAATTCAGTGGCCAAAACTTCGATTTTGGTTGTTGTCACTGAATTGAATTGGCTGAGTATGTAACACTATAATAATTAAATAATGCAATACCTGCTATAGGTAGCCACACGGAAAGAACTAGTGGAAGGATACTGAGTTGTATTCACAATATTGATCGTTTAACAAAAAATCACAATTGAATAGTTCTTACTCTTAACTACCCAGGCTGAATATAAAATCCAAAACTTCAATCCAAGCCAACAAAAAAAAAATTGGTCTCAAGACCGCATTTTGCCCTTATATGTGGTTTCGGAACCTCGGACAATATCAAAAATACGTTTCTAAACATTTCCAATCGAATACAACAATAAAAAAGACTTAAAAAATGTTGACCTTTTTTCACTGTATGGGAGCTACGCCCAGTTTTTATCCGATTGTGCTGATTCTCGTATTCACGAGAAAAACATGTACCCAAAGTTTCAAGTCGATATCTCCAAAACTGCGACATCTATCGTGCAGACGGACAGACGGACGGACAGACAGACGGACGGACAGACAGACGGTCATCGCTAAATTGACTCCGGCGGTGATGCTGATCAAGAATA
>OX596014.1:2514550-2602956 GCA_951394025.1 Heteromyza rotundicornis | reverse complement strand
AGTGTGGGGGTATACAAAGACTTGGAAAAGGTTGACCTTTTTTTCGTTATATGGGAGCCACGCCCAGTTTTTGTCTGATTTGGCTGATTCTCGAACTTGCTCTTACTTTTGAAGTGAAAAACATGTTCCCAACATGTTTCAAGTCGATATCTCCAAAACTGCGACCGCTATCGTGCGAAAAGAAAGACGGACAGACAGACGGACATAGCTTAATCGGCTAAGGCGGTGATGCTGACCAAGAATAAATATATTATTCCATACCGGACACGCCTCCTTAGTGCATTCAAATGTCACCTCTGAAAGATTATTCAATCTCATATTTTCATTTAAAAAAATAATAAAAAATCTTTGCAAAAGAAAGTTTAGTGATATAAATGTTCTCCGAATGTTGAGAATTTTTTCAAAATTTAATATTTATACAAATTTGATATTTATACAGTTTTCAGGGAAGGTATAGGTTTGACGTTTTCAATGATACCAATATCCAAACAAGTAAACTACAAAAGGAAACTATAAATATATAACCTTTTATAGTATACGATTTGAAGTGCCACTAAGAGAAAACATACAACAACTTTATTTCGACTGGCATATGCAGAGAAAGCGAAACAGAGTTGCTTTTTTGAGTACTTTGGACAGAAAAAAATTCAATGGCTAGCCAGGGTAAATCAAAATTTGAGCAACATTTTCAGGCGCTATTTTCTCGGTAGTGTAATTGGGCACTAAGTGAGTATGTGGGTTTGTTGTGTTTCAAAATCGACGAAATAATAGAAAAATGTATGGGATTGTTATGAAATTTAACAGAATTGAAGAGAAACCTCTGTATCTCCTTGATATTTTATTTTATTAAAAACAATTTTGTTTTTTGTTTGAAAACTTTTGGTACACGAAAGTTTTCAAAGAATATGACGCCAATCATTCATAAAGGTTTTTTCCTCAATTGTATATCAACTGTCGTTCTCAAATCCAAAAAGAGCTGTATTTCAATAATATGCAGTCGAACTTCCCTACAATGAATTCACATGGGATCAGGAAATCACTTCATTATATATAAGTTTACTATAGAGAAGTTCGACTGTATTTCAACACAGTTTGAGGTTTATTTGAAAAACAATAAGTAAACACTTCGGTTTAGTTTTTTATTATTTTTAGATCTACTTTTCTTTAATGAAAAATCGAAAGATTTATTGTGAAAATAAGGAAAATTATGTTGTTGCTGATTTTAATTTTGTTTGCATTTTATGGTTTTTTTCTTTAGTATTAGCAAAAAAAAATGTTATGAAATTTTTTCCTGTTTACATCCCTGATTTGAAGGTTTCTATTTTAATTCTGACGAATAAAGGCTATTTATATTCTGCTATTTAGTCTGTTAAAGGGTTATATTTTAAAAAACTTGTTTTGACTCTTTTTTATTTTTTTCTTCTTTTTTTTTAAAAAAGTTTTTTGTATAATAATATATATATAACAAAGTTGAGAAATGTGTTACTCATCGCATCAGAAATCAACGGAGCACCCGATTTGGATAATTTCTTTTGTGTTGCCTTCGTCTTGGTGGTACGATTCTATGTCGGTCAAGAAACCCCGGAAAACTCACTTTCATTTTTCAGTTACCATAGATCAGATCCATTGATTATACGTGGCGCCGTGGTGAGATGTTTGTTGCATACACAACAAGTGACACCGCGGTGAGATGTTTCTGGCGCCGCCGTGGAGAGAAGATCACAGCTTCACCATTGCGCTAACTGCCGTTTAATTTTTATACCCCCACACTGACTGTGGCAGGGTATACTAACTTTGACACAACGTTTGTAACGCCCATAAGGGGACGTGTCCGATATGGAAAAGTATATATATTCTTGATCAGCATCACCGCCGGAGTCAATTTAGCCATGTCCGTCTGTCTGTCCGTCCGTCTGTCCGTCCGCACGATAGCGGTCGCAGTTTTGGAGATATCGACTTGAAACTTTGGGTACATCTTTTTCTCGTGAATACTGAGATCAAGTTCGAGAATCAGCCAAATCGGACAAAAACTGGGCTGGCTCCCATACACCGAAAAAAAAGGTCAACATTTTTCAAGTCTTTTTTATTCACCAAGAGAAAAAACTGTTAAGAAAACTGTTGAAAACCATCAACTTAACAGTTTTTCGACTGTCGGATGATTTTTAACAACAAAACTGTTATTGGTCCGAAACCACATATATAAGGGTCAAAATGTGGTCTTGAGACAAATATATTTTTTTGGTCGATTCGATTGGAAATTTTTAGAAACGTATTTTGGACATGGTCCGGGCTTTAAAACTATTTATAGGTGGCTCAAAATGGGGTCTTGAGACCACATAATTTTATTTTCGAGGTACTTTTTCCTACTGTGTGGGGGTATTTCAGCTTCGGTATAGCCGAAGATAGTCCACTCTCTAGTTTTCAATTAAGTTTCATAATTTTTTGCTTAATAGAATACAAGCAGTTCAACAAATTGTCCTTTTCTGATGCTGAACTTCTTAAAATGTGTTTAATGTATAAGTCTGTGGTCAGCATCATACGAAAAATATTGAAAATATCTTTCCTCCGATGCCAAACTTACGTAAAATGCTTGCCTATAGTTAATTTGGAATTCCGCTGTGGCTATACTTTTGTTTTTGACTTTATACAGCAATTCTTAACTGCACCAATTAAGTTTAAATTTAAAATACGCTACACACAGAAAAAAAAGTCGTAGTGCCAACAATTTTATACTTAATCTCCACAACTTCTGTTGGTCATTTCATGCCTAACAACTCAACGTTGTTGTATCAAAAATCAAAAGTTGTTGTCTTTTCAAGTTTTTCCGCTCTTGATTCAACAGTTTTTCTATTTGGCGCAAATTGTGAAATTGTTAATTTAATAATCAATAAAAAGCAAAAAAAAACTTTTTTTTTGTTATTACATTTTATTTATTTATGTATTTGTATTTTATATTTTCTTACTCTTTTTGTTTATAACAATTTTTAATACCTTTTTATTTAATTAAAACTTCACAACTTACTTATTCCGGAATTCGAACCTGGACCTCTGGAGTTGCAGCAGTGCGCTCTAAGCCCTTAGCAGTTTGAGCTATCGCTAACATTATTGAATGAGCGTCTAAATGTTGTATACTCTGTATAGTCTGTTAAATCTGAATTCTGTTAAATCTAAAAATAGTACACATCATGCTATTGCGTACATGTATTGGTGCATGATCGAGCGTGGCATGTCGAACGAATAATGTTCAGTCACGAAAATGAAGTCACAGAAGCAGGGTCACGTCTCTTCGACTCATGATATGAATGAATAATCAACAACGAAAACTGTTTTGATGACAGTTTTTCGCACTTGGCGTAAAGATAAGTTCTCAAATTCTCTCAATTTAGATTTTCAAGAATAATATTCTTATGGCAACAATTTTAACTTAGAGTTAAAAATTTTATTCTAGTTTTCAGTTTAAAAGTTTCTCAACATTTGTGTGAAGAGCGCGGTATTTGGAAAAAGTATTTGCATTAAAGTAATTAATCTTAATACAAAGATATCATTGTTGGGGGAAATGCTTTTTCGCTACATTTTTTCAAGAGCTTGAAGTATTTGATTTGACCGCGGTTTTTTCTCTGTGTGTACTAATACAGTAAAAATTGGCCTTTAAATCCATTTATAGACTGACTTTCTTTGATGGAAAGTCGCAAAGCCTTAATCAGTTCATTTCAAAATTCTCTTGGCACAGTGTTATTTGTTACTTTTTATTTAGCGAACAATTTTCTGATACACGATTTTTGGAGTTTGATGCTGAAATTTTTGGAACATGAAAATATTTTATATAAGGTTTTGATGGCGGATCCAAAAAGGGCTAATAGGTGTAGAGCAGTGACGCACCCAGGATTTTTTTTCGGGCGGGGGTTTTCATTGAAAAAAGTATGTCTTTTTCTTTTTCATGCAACAAAAATAACTTATAGCTTCTATTTCAGCGACGTAACGCTGACGGTGAAATAAAAGAAATAGGAGTCGCCTTTCGTAATAAATGTATTTTCACAGGGATGTGCTTAAGTGAGCAGTCGGGAAGCGAGTGACTTTTCGATTGTAACCTACTGGCCGATTGACCCTTTACAGAAACTTAGAGACGAAGTCTCCACTACAGGGTTGCCACATATTTAGTTAATATATCTAATTCACAAAAATATAAATATAGTAGTAGGATAATTCACAAAAGTAGAAAATGTAGTAATTCAATAATGATATTTAATTCACAAAGGTATAAATATAGTAGTAGGATAATTCACAAAAATAGAAAATGTAGTAATTCAATAATGATATTTAATTCACAAAGGTATAAATATAGTAGTAGGATAATTCACAAAACTAGACAAATGTAATAATTCAAAAATAAGTCTAAGTGCGCTTAGACAGCTTCTATTACACCGTTCGACACTAAAAAATGCACCGTTAAAATCGTATTTTTGCATTTTTCATTGAATAGGATGTAAATTCATCACGCCAGACTAAAAAAAACTTTTTGAATTTTTATAGTCTGAATTTTTCTCTACAATGAACAAATTTTTTAGCAGAAATTTGAACTCTCATGCGTTTTTGTCTCTATATTATGAATTTTTTCAAACAATGTTTCTAGTCTAGCGTGATGAGTTTTACATCCAATCGTAAAAAGTTTACAGGTTTTTTAAAAAACCCGAAAATACCCAGGAATACAAAATTTTTGCATGGGAAAAATGCAACATGCGAGTATGCGATTTAAACTGTTTTAAGAATTGATCCAGAAAAACTGGGAGACACGTACTCTTTTTTAACCCCCTCTAACAGAATCTATTCGTCCCGATCATGTGCATTACCAAAAGTTGATATTTGTCGAACGGTGTTATAGAACATTTTGGACAATTTCAGTACATAACCTTATTTTCAAGTTGGAATTTGATGATTTGAAATTTTATGAACACGATGGGTTGCATTTCCACACAAAAATGAAATATTAGAGAATTGAAGGCATCGCATCAAAAATTATCTTATTACACGAAAAAATTGTCCACACTGTGTGGTCTTAGATTTTTAATGCATTTTTTTATTTCAAATCGAATCAAAAAATGACTTGTAGTTTGATACAATAATTAATTTTTTAAGTTTGAGAATGGACCTCTTGCAAGAAGGGCAAATATAGCCGTGTCAATACTTTTTATAATTTTCGGATAAAATGACTCATACAGGCCTCTACTAAATTTTTGTTTTAATCGTAGTATATAAGGATTTTCGCAATTTTTGAATGCAACATGGTGAAAAATATATGAAACTCATCATCATTGGACATGCTCAGAGGAAAAGAGCGATGAAATGTACTGACAATCCATACATTTCATCGCTTTCTTATTCAGAGCGTGTCATTTGTCCATTTCAAAATTTTGCGAATTTTTATACCCCCACACTCACTGTGGCAGGGTATACTAACTTTGTCACAACGTTTGTAACGCCCATAAGGAGGCGTGTCCGGTATGGAAAAGTATATATATTCTTGATCAGTATCACCTCCTGAGTCGATTTAGCGATGTCCGTCTGTCTGTCCGTCCGTCTGTCCGTCTGTCCGTCTGTCCGTCTGTCCGTCCGCACGATAGCGGTCGCAGTTTTGGAGACTTGTCCAAAACTTATCGACTTGAAACTTTTTTTACATGTTTTTCTCGTGAATACTGAGATCAAGTTCGAGAATCAGCCAAATCGGACAAAAACTGTGCGTGGCTCCCATACACCGAAAAAAAAGGTAAAAATTTTTCAAGGCTTTTTTATTGTTGTATTCGATTGGAAATGTTTAGAAACGTATTTTTGACATGGTCCGAGGTTCCGAAGCCACATATATAAGGTCTAAATGGGGTCTTGAGACCAATTTTTTTTTTTTGGTGGATTTAATTGGAAATTTTTAGAAATGGATTTTGGACATGGTCCGAGGTTCCGAAGCCACATATATAAGGGTCTAAATGGGGTCTTGAGACCAATTTTTTTTTTGTTGGATTTAATTGGAAATTTTTAGAAATGGATTTTGGACATGGTTTGGGCTCCAAAACCACCTATAATTGGCTCAAAATAGGGTCCTGAGACCACATTTTTTTATGTTCGAGGTACTTCTTTCTACTGTGTGGGGGTATTTCAACTTCGGTATAGCCGAAGATAGTCCACTCTCTAGTTTTTACCTGTTTTTGTTTGATCCATATATTTTTACCAATCAAATTAAAAAACATTTATCTGCAGTTTGGTTTGGTAATGCGTAATCATTTCGGGGGGGGGGGTTCAATCCCCCAAAACCCTCCCCTTGGGTGCGCCTCTAGTGTAGACTATATAAAAGTCGGCTTTGGCCGACTGAAACTTACTCACTGCTTTTTGAGCAGCATGTTTGGTTTTGTAATGAAAACAAACATGGAAAAAAATGTTTCAATTTGTTTGAGAAATGGGAGTGAATGTTAAACGATAATTGTTTTTTTCGTGTGAAAGCCTTTTATTAATTTAAATAAAAATGGTGAAATCATTTTCAGATATTTTCGTCCTTCTAATTCATGTTTCATGTTTCGTTGACCTTAAACGACTGTTTATATATTTTTCTCACTTTCTACATATTAACCCGACCCACTGTGCGACGTCACATAACAAGATTGCAATTTCGAAAATCGTTTTCATCCAAACTAATTAAATTAAGTAACCACATTTGCTGTTCTGATGTAAAAATTTTACCTCAGATTACACCTGACTCCGTTTATTGCACTTTCCGTTTACATCACAAAGCTGTCATGCGAGTCAAAATTCAAAAAGGCTGATTGTTCATGAAAACCTTTGAGTATTCACTAGACTGGCCGCTATATTAATTTGTATCATACATTTTATCGCCAGCCAACCTTGTTAATTTTTCAATTGCAACAAAATTTTGAAATGGATCGGGAATGAAATCATAAAAAGAAATTATCGATAAAATATCGAAAAATTATCGATAATTATTGAAAAAATATCAAGTAATTTTTACCAAAAAAATTTTTGTAAATGCTTGAATTCCTTTCCAAAAATATTTTTTGAAAAACTCATATGTACACTGAAAGAAAAAAAATGTTTTAAAATTTAATTTTTTTTCCAATTTGCATTTTAAAACATAGTTTTTTCTGCAGTACATTTATGTTTTCATTTTTAAAACAAATGTTTTCAATTTCAATCGTCATGCTCTTTCGTTAGTCGTTTGCAGTTGATAATACTGTTGTTATTTTCTATTTCAAAAAATCATAGTGTGTTCAAAAAAATCACAGTATAGTTTAAGAACACTTTAAAAAAAAATTAAAAGTATACTTTTACTACAAAAAATGTATATATAATACATTTAGACTCTGTTAAATAAGGTTATTTGTAGACCAACCTGTTGAGCGTTTAGTGCGCCATCCAAACTCCTCAGGAGTGTGTTCGAATCCCGGTCTCGAATTTGAGAAAATAAAAAGTTAACTAAAAATAAATAAACAAAATAAGTGCAAACAAAAAAAAATTTTTTTTTTTTTAAATTTTCTCAATTTGAAAAAAATGTTTTAAAATTGTAAATTTGCGTTTTAAAATTTGTTTTTAGCATACGTGTTTTAAAATTGAACAAATCTGTACGAAGCTCTATCTAAAAACAAAATCGTTCAATTTTAAAACATTTTCGTTTAATTTTAAAATTTTACAAACAATACAACTGTGCAACCTTGTTTTTCGATTCTCATACTCATTACACTGCGTTACAAAAAAAAAAGCCTAGAACTTGGGGCGCCACCTATTACACGTTGTAGGTATTATAACTGCAAACCAGGTATTTTGATTACACCCCCAAAATCTGCAGTTAGAAGAGAAAAACAAATAGGTGTTACCCTATTTTTATAACCCTTATATTAACTTGCTTTGGGTATATATCCTCAAATCTGCGGCGAGCATTTTCATACTTTTCCACATGAGGTAGAGAGCTGAAATTTGGAACACTGATAGAACTCCGGTGACAATGCATTCTATTCAGTGGCGTAGGGGGCCGTGGGGGGACTCAAACCCCTTTTTTTTAAACATGGCATAACTTCCGATTCCTTCAAGCTACAAAGATGAAATTTGGTAGGTGTGTTCTTATTGACAAAATGATTTTTTGTGGGGGCAAAGGGGAGCGGGATAGAGCCAATTTAAAGTTATAACTTTCGTATTTTTTAAGCTACAGGGCTGAAATTTTTTACTTAGGTTAACATTGGGGAAAAAGAGTAAAAAAGGGGAAAAAAGGGGAAAAGGGGGGAAAAGGGGGGGGAGAGGAAAATAAAAAAGAGTAAAAAACAAGTTTTTTAAAATATAACCCTTTAACCGACTAAAAAGCAGAAAATAAATTTCCTTTAAATTACTTTCTTCCTAATATCATTGCAGATTTTGAAGTCACCAAAAACCCTTAATTTAAAATCGAAATTGCGGAAATTAGTTTAAAGGAAATTTATTTTCTGCTTTTTAGTCAGTTAAAGGGTTATATTTTAAAAAACTTTTTTTTTACTCTTTTTATACCCTGCAAACTAGTGCCCAAGGGTATATTGTTTTTGTCACACCGTTTGTAACGCCCATAAGGAGGTCCGGTATGGAAAAGTATATATTCTTGATCAGCATCACCCCCTGAGTCCATTAGTCCATGTCCGTCTGTCTGTCATTTCGCACGATAACTATCGTAGCTTTTGAGCTATTGACCCCAAATTTTGGTATTCCTCTTGTTTTGGCGAATGATTGGACGGTATTGAAAATGGGCAACATCGGATAAGAGCCAGGCCTACCTCCCATACAAAATGGCCGCCAATTTTACATTATTTTCGTTTATCTTGAGAAATACTTAACCGATCGCCTCCAAATTTTGGGATTCCTCTTATTTTGGCGAATGATTGGACGGTATTGAAAATGGGCAACATCGGATAAAAGCCACGCCTACCTCCCATACAAAATGCCCGCCAATTTTATATTATTTTCGTTTATCTTGAGAAAAACTTAACCGATCGCCTCCAAATTTTGGGATTCCTCTTATTTTGGCGAATGATTGGACGGTATTGAAAATGGGCAACATCGGATAAGAGCCACGCCTACCTCCCATACAAAATGGCCGCCAATTTTATATTATTTTCGTTTATCTTGAGAAATACTTAACCGATCGCCTCCAAATTTTGGGATTCCTCTTATTTTGGCGAATGATGAATATTAAAAAATAAAAAATCGAAGAATTATCGATAAAAAATCGAAAAATTATCGATAAAAATCGATAAATTATCGAAAAATTATCGATAAATTATCGAAAAACTATCGATAAAATATAGAAAAATTATGAATAAAATATCGAAAAACTATCAATGAAATACCGATTTTCTATAAAAAAATTACTAACATATGGTCTCAGCATGTGCAGGGTGTTATAGCTTCGGTCAGACCGAAGATAATTCTCTTACTAGTTTTTATTGACAATGATTATAAGCGTGAGCTCGATATGCAATAATGTAGTGTTGTATGAAAAAAATTCTGAAATCGAAAAAACCGTTAAAATAAATGTCAAAAAATGGTGTCTGAGCGATGTTTTCATTAATAACTTCTTTGTTTTTCGCCACTGATTAAAGCGTCTGGTTCTCTTCTTTTCAACAAGCTGTAGCTTGTGCATATCGAGCTCACGCTTCCAAAGTTATCTTTAAAAATAGGGTAACACCGACAAAAGTTGGTTTTTCTCTTCTAACTTCATATTTTGGGGGTGTAATCAACTGTAACGCAGTGTTATTTCTTTCTTTTTAAAGTTATTGCCATAAAAGGGTTGAGAATTTGTGAAAATTGGATTTTGGGACTATTTTTGATGCATAAAACGATTGCAGCAAACACCGTGGCGACCATCAAAACTCTTCCCACAGTCAACAGTGGCCAGATAACCACATTCACTAACGGAAAATATTGAACAAAGCTCACTTGAACCACAAAATTACTTCCGAACGTCGATTTGGGTCGCATCACCACCTACGCGATTGGTGACGTGCACTCCGGGGCCAACGAGTTAGGTTAGGTTCGACTTTTGTAATGTGAGAGAGTTTATTTTGCTATGGGTGCGCTCACAACCGTCGTATTTTTTCAAATATTATATCATGATTACTTGTGAACTTCCTTACTATAACAATCAGCAAATATTACATTGAAATGTTAATAATACAGTTTAAAAAAAATTAAGAAGTAGATGTTGAAGTTTCATTAAAAATTAACTTAAAATTGTTTACATGATTGTAAGAATCATGTAAATTTTTGGTTGTAATCATGTATATTTTTGGTTGCAACCATGTGGATGGATCGTAATACGATTGAGACTTTATTTCAAAGGGGGGTCCAAAAAAAATTTAAAAAAAATTTCATAAGTATTTTTAAAATAGTATTTCCTCCTTATATCGAAAAACAATAACGCCAAATATTTAGTACTGTATTTGGAGATTTTTTGAGCTCTGTAAGACTTTAAGATTTTCTCCCAAAACTACACATTTTTTTATAAAGTTAACAGATTTTTCAGATTTTTACATAATAAATTCAAATATACTCTGTTTTTTCTTAAAATGTGTTCATATCTCGACAAAAAATATATTTTTAAGTAACTAAAGACCTTTATGAACATAACTGGAATAGAAAATACATCTTATCACTTGAAATCTAAATTTTTTTCCGTCATTTTGAAATTTAATATAGTATCCCCAATTTTTATGCTGACAAATGCGTTATCTTTTTATGCCCTACACCTCATGAGATATGGGTATATTCACTTTGGTCTGATGTTTGTAACACCAAGAAGGAGACGTGTCCGGTATGGAAAATTATATATATTTTTGATCAGCGTCACCTCCTGAGTTGATTTAGCCCTATCCGTCTGTCCGTCTGACCGTCTGAACGTCTGTCCGTCCTCTTTTCTTGTAAACACGATTGCAGGAGCTAGAAGAAAGCTAGAGATCCCAAATTTTGGATTTATCCTTTTTAGACCCTAGAAGAAGTTGGTATTGCAAATGGGCGGAATCGGTCGCCTGCCACGCCTACCTCCCATATAAGTGAAAATCGTGTTTATACCGTAATTTTAAGATTTCATCAAAACAGTCGAAAAGTAGCTAAATTTTTAAATATGATGTTTTCATTGAAGGTGTCATGTAACTCATTCGAACTGTGTCCATTAGCCTTTTTCAGTGGTACCCAAGGTTAAATTCTTAAAATTTCGGAAGCCAATAAGAATTATAAAAGAAGCCTGTACCTAATTGACTGGCCGTTACTGTATGTAAATAATCTTTACTAATTGGTCTGAATTTAAAAACAATTTCCTACAACAGAATGGAGCATTGACAACTCGTTTAAAGTTTTTAAACATTTTGATGAGAACACACCAAAAACCACAAAGTCGAATCCTCCCAAACGTCACAGCTACTCATTTACCTAAATAAATTTGTATACAAGATCGTATTTAAGGGGGAGGGGGTGTATGTGTCCGGACCCAGTCCCAACCCCACCCCCCCCCCCCCCCCCCCGTGTATTTCTGTATTGTCAATTAAGCTCAAATAAGTATTTATTTGGTCATTTAAATCATTTATGAAGGCATCCACAACGGGGATTTTTAGACATTTTGTAATGTTGAAGAAAAATTTTTGTACAAATATCTATACGTTCAAACATTGGTTTTCATATTTTAAATTCAAAACGAACATTAGTTCAAACTAGGGTTAGCAGATTCTCTCGAGTAAAAAAGAGTACAGAGTTGCAGGGGGGTACCAAACTCCTCGGTTTTAGACCACATATTTTTTGAAAGTCAAAAATTAAAAATAAACTGTATTTATATAAGTAACAAACTCATTAAGCACACACGTATACGCGGATTCAAAATTAAAATTTACTACTTAGGCCCGGTAACTTATCTCAAGTGTTAAAATACTGTTAAACAATGATTACGAAACGTCTGATTAAATCTCGTGTTAAATTTTGTAACTTATCTAATTTTTATTGGTTCGTTGACTAATCATCGAATAAAACTCTACACTTGTGAATGATAGTTTTTCAATATGAAAAGAAGAAACAATCAATTTGACAGTTCAAATTAAATAAACGAAATTCAAATTGTTCAACGAATTTTTATATTTATTGCAGAAATGGCCTCCGAGTAAGTATTTATCTGCTGAAATCCTTTTTTTACAACTTACATGCGAACTAATAACATATTTTCAGGGATAAAAGGAAACGCTCACCAAATTTCAGCGCAGGCGACAGCGAATTGTTGCTGAGCTTAGTCGAGGAGATGAAAAGAATTTTGGAAAACCCGAAAACTGACGCAGTTTCAGCTAACGAAAAGAATATAGCGTGGGAGGAATTGGCCACCCGATTCAATGCTAACTCGGCAGGAGAAAACCGGTCCGCGAAAATATTGCGAGAAAAATATCGTAATATGAAGCAAAATATCAAAAAGAAGCGAACTGCCGAGATGAGGTATGCTAAGGGTACGGGTGGCGGTCCGCCTAAAGCTGCTGAAGAACCTTCGAACGTAGAAACTTTATTGCTTTCACTAATGCAAGAAGAAACGGTGACCGGATTGCAGAACAACTATGATTGTGATGCAGCTCCTAGCAGTGTCCAAGAAAATGTAGTCATCGAAGTTGAATCCAATGATGTGTCTGGGACCGAAGTCCAACACAGTGAGGAGGTAATCTTGAACGGAGAGTGGAAGAGCTACAACCCAACCGCTTTAAAAAAGAAGAAATCGAAAAAACTCTCTCTTGGAAAGAAAAATAAAGAAGATATTAACCACAAAATCAAAAAAGCGCAGCTAAAATTAATAAAAAAAACAAATAAAATTATGTGATAATCAAATTAAATGATCTGCACTGCAAATTAAAAAAGCTGAAAATTAAAACAATCCTAATAAAAATAATTGAAAATACTCTTTTCACATTTGCTTTACTATTTATTGAATAAATTTATAAGTTTGAAAAATAATTTGCAATGAGAGTTTGGCGATAATATTTTGCCTTCTGGGACTCGCTTCGCAACTGCTCTCCTAAATTTTGGACATAGTGGTATTCTATATCAAATTTTCTATTTAATAAAATGTATACTATTTCTCTAACCTGTAGAGGTACTGCAGGTATAGCTTCATTTGCATCAATAGCAATGTTGTGCAGGACGGCACAAGCGACTATAACGCTTTGTATTGTATCTAAGTTCAAAATAATACCAGTAGCCAAAATTGGAAATCTTCTCTTTAGAACTCCGTATTGCCGCTCCACAACATTCCTTGTTCTTATGATACTTTCATTATAAAGTATTTCACCCTCTGTGGACGGACTACCAAGTGGAGTAAGACAATATGTTTTCAGTGCATATCCTTTGTCACCAATGATGTGATAATTTTTGAATTGCTCACTTTCAAGAAACAATTTTACCGTTGAGCTATTAAATATTGTGGAATTGTGAGTCGAACCTGGCCATCTTGCAACAATGTCCAATACCTTTAAATTGTTGTCGGATATCGTTTGCACGTTTACAGAAAAATAACTTTTTCGGTGTCTATAAATTTCGCCAATTCCACCGACTGAAAATATTTATAAAATAAGAATATGGTTTTTTATTTGCATCGCGAACATTTCTACCTGGACGACGTATTCTCACATGAGTGCAATCAATAGCACCACAACAGCGCGGAAATTTTGCGGTTCGAAAAAAGTGTGTGCAAGATTCACTTATTTCTTCTGGGCTCCTAGGAAATTTGAAAAATTCTTGACGAAGACTAGCTATTGCAACAGAAACCTGTCTAACAACCCGAGAAGCAGTCATAGTGGAAACACCAATGAAGTCTCCAGCCGCCAGTAAAATGCTTACGGTGGCATAGAATCGCAGCGTTAGCAAAAGTTTGTCTCGAGCGGTTAAGTCGTGGACACTAAAATGTGGCCATTTTAGAGTAAAATTTAGTTATAAAACACATTTGCATACCGTAATTTCTTTACTTTTGGTTTTATTAGCACAAATATTTTGCGGAGCACAAAAACTGTTGTCCTTTTTGAAAGACGAAAACGCTGAAAAAATTTGCGATTATTCCACTTCCTCCAGTTGTCTTGTCGTGGTAAATATTCGTATTCGGACCGTCTTCCGATATCGCCATTATTAATAGAAACAGGTTCATAAAAATTGCAAAGCAAATCCATTTCAATATGAAAATATTTCTTAACTATCCGAATTTCTCTAATTAACTTTAATCAATGATTACTGAGTTAAGCGTCGTTTTTTGGAGATATGTTATCGATGATAAGAGTTAAAGTGTGATTAAGAGACTATAATCAGTGATTATATTGAGATAAGTTACCGGGCCTTAGTTTTCGTTAATGATTTTAAATTTCAAACTCCAAAGGATCTAAGTGACATACTAATTAAGCGGATAATAAGTATAACGCTGAATTTTAGACCCCGGGTACTAATGTTCCGATCCCTCCTCAAGAAATTGAAAAATTTAGCTATATATTTGGATTGTTTTTGATAAAGACGTTCAAAATTTGTTTTTAATATTTCGATTAAAAAAGTGGTAGGTCTCAACTAATTTTTTTTTTAATCCTAGCATTAAAGAATTTTGGTAACTTTTTGAATGCAATGTGACGAAAGATGATTCAAACTAACATATATACCAAAATATTTAAAGGTTTTTATTTTAATTCTGACTAATAATAAAAATGGGTTACCTTGCTGTGGCGATACATTCAGCTGTTATATGATAAAGTCCCAGAAATAAGAAAAAGAGTACTTAATAGTACTTTCGGGAAAAAAGTGAGAGTAAAAAAGAGGAGGGCCTAAAAAAGAGTACTGTACTCTTTAAAAGAGTACGTCTGGTAACCCTAGTTTAAACATTATTGTATAGCTTCCATAAACTTAATTTTTTATGAGAATTCAGATTGCATTCAGTTATCAGGGAATTACTTCTAAGCACTACAAAATAGAAATACTCTTGTGGTCTCATTAAAAAGGTTTACTATTTAAATTTATATCAGTTCATTTCATAGGCACTTTTTGGTTTCAAAGTTTAATTTTCTGTATTTGAAAGACATAAGTTTGGCTTAAAAAATGTTCATCGCTGGTTAACAACGCCACACACATGCACACAGATGAATGAAAATTCATCGACGACTTCTTGGGTTCATAACAATCGCAATCGTTTTTCGATTCCATTTATTTCGTACCCTCTTTTGTCATTCTCAATCAGCCACGAACTGAGAAATTGTATGTTTATATTTTCAAATGTCACCTTACGATCGATCATCCTCTAATACTGGTTAGCACAATTGCATCCCGGTAAGACATCGGACAACAAAATCAAAAATGTCGCCACAAATTGTCAGCGAAGCGCCGCACAGTGTGACGTTTCCATACAAGGACCGAAATGAAAAATTATGAAAAATTTATGTTTTTGATGCCAAAAGCTGTATTAGTGCCCTCCGCATTCAGTTAGAATTCGCAAAAAAATGATGTTAAATTTTAAGCAAAAAGAAGGCTGTGAAACAACCTCGTATCTTAAAATCAAAATTTTATAAAAGCTAAAACCCGTATAATATTTTGAATTTTATTTCTTGCTCAATAAAGAACCAAAAATATATGTATTTGAAGTCTAAAAAGGAAATAATCCTTTCTAAAAATGTTGAGAGGAAGGCACGTACATTTAGCAAAGTGGTCAGATAAACTTAAGACTTTTTTTTAGTTAAGCAAATAAAACAAAATTTCAAATGCGGCTTAAAAAAATATTTTTCTCAAACCGTCAGATCAAATCGTAGTTGGTCTCAAAAGTAGCGTAATGACGTAAATAAGAAAGGGTTAAAATATCGTTTTGATCGGATAATATCTGGTGCCTCCACAACGCGGATAAAATGTTCTGATTTTTGGTCAAACATTTTTAAAAATTTAAAAAGGATCACAAAAACTGATTAACTGTGAGTGGTTTTAAAAGTTTCTATAATATATGTTTAAAATTTCGTTACAATAGAATAATTTATTATCCCTCCGCAACACGGTAAAAGTTTTCATGTTTTGGTAAAAACAAAAACCAATACACACAGGAAAAAACCCATAGCTCCGACCGTACTTAAACTACGTTAAAGCAACTTCGATAAAAACAATTTCATCAAAATAACGGTAAAATTAAGTTGAAATACATCAAACTAAAGTCGTCAACTTTGAAATAAAATTGAGTTTGTTCGTACTTGTTTTGAGTATATTCTACTTTACCAGCCTATCAAGAACGTTACAGGCTTGATTTGAGGTGGTTCATTTTCGCTGCCAATAAGAATGAACAATCTCAAATTGAGATTAAACCGCCTTGGGTGTATATATAATATATTAGAAATGGTCCTTTCGGACTGTATTGTGTCTCAAAAGTTGCGTATTGACATCATTAAAAATCGTTAAAATTTAATTTCGATTGGATAAATCTTTGGGCCTCTGCAACGCGGTTTTAAAGTCTGTTCAAAAAAATGTAAGCCTCAAAATATAACTCACGTTGCCCTTCTTTAAAAACCGTTTAAACAAATGTCAAATAAAAAAAGAGTAAAAAACAAGTTTTTTGAAATATAACCCTTTAACCGACTAAAAAGCAGAAAATAAATTTCCTTTAAATTAATTTCAGCAATTTCGATTTAAAATTAAGGGTTTTTGGCTACTTTCCTCCTAATATGAATGCAGATTTTGAAGTCGCTCTCTAGGTCATGTAGAAGTGTATGAAAAAGCTCGCCGCAGATTTGAGGATATATATATATATATATATATATATGTTTGCGCAATGTTTACAGTAATAACTTCTGTGTTTTACGCTTCTAAAGTTATCATTAAAAATAGGGCAACAACGACAAAAATTGATTTTCCTCTTCTAACCTCAGAAATCAAAATTCCTGGTATGAAACAACCTCGTATCTTAAAATCAAAATTTTATAAAAGCTAAAACCCGTATAATATTTTGAATTTTATTTCTTGCTCAATAAAGAACCAAAAATATATGTATTTGAAGTCTAAAAAGGAAATAATCCTTTCTAAAAATGTTGAGAGGAAGGCACGTACATTTAGCAAAGTGGTCAGATAAACTTAAGACTTTTTTTTAGTTAAGCAAATAAAACAAAATTTCAAATGCGGCTTAAAAAAATATTTTTCTCAAACCGTCAGATCAAATCGTAGTTGGTCTCAAAAGTAGCGTAATGACGTAAATAAGAAAGGGTTAAAATATCGTTTTGATCGGATAATATCTGGTGCCTCCACAACGCGGATAAAATGTTCTGATTTTTGGTCAAACATTTTTAAAAATTTAAAAAGGATCACAAAAACTGATTAACTGTGAGTGGTTTTAAAAGTTTCTATAATATATGTTTAAAATTTCGTTACAATAGAATAATTTATTATCCCTCCGCAACACGGTAAAAGTTTTCATGTTTTGGTAAAAACAAAAACCAATACACACAGGAAAAAACCCATAGCTCCGACCGTACTTAAACTACGTTAAAGCAACTTCGATAAAAACAATTTCATCAAAATAACGGTAAAATTAAGTTGAAATACATCAAACTAAAGTCGTCAACTTTGAAATAAAATTGAGTTTGTTCGTACTTGTTTTGAGTATATTCTACTTTACCAGCCTATCAAGAACGTTACAGGCTTGATTTGAGGTGGTTCATTTTCGCTGCCAATAAGAATGAACAATCTCAAATTGAGATTAAACCGCCTTGGGTGTATATATAATATATTAGAAATGGTCCTTTCGGACTGTATTGTGTCTCAAAAGTTGCGTATTGACATCATTAAAAATCGTTAAAATTTAATTTCGATTGGATAAATCTTTGGGCCTCTGCAACGCGGTTTTAAAGTCTGTTCAAAAAAATGTAAGCCTCAAAATATAACTCACGTTGCCCTTCTTTAAAAACCGTTTAAACAAATGTCAAATAAAAAAAGAGTAAAAAACAAGTTTTTTGAAATATAACCCTTTAACCGACTAAAAAGCAGAAAATAAATTTCCTTTAAATTAATTTCAGCAATTTCGATTTAAAATTAAGGGTTTTTGGCTACTTTCCTCCTAATATGAATGCAGATTTTGAAGTCGCTCTCTAGGTCATGTAGAAGTGTATGAAAAAGCTCGCCGCAGATTTGAGGATATATATATATATATATATATATATGTTTGCGCAATGTTTACAGTAATAACTTCTGTGTTTTACGCTTCTAAAGTTATCATTAAAAATAGGGCAACAACGACAAAAATTGATTTTCCTCTTCTAACCTCAGAAATCAAAATTCCTGGTATGCAGTTATCATTTTTTTGGACATACCTACAACGTGTAATAGGTGGCGCCCCAAGTTCTGGACAATAAACGTGTTTTACGATATATAATTATGTAAAAACTTATGTCAAATTTACATATGGCATATAGAAACCAAGATGACGATATATTCAACTGATTTTTGGCAACACTCGAAACACTGTGCGTCATCGTTCAAGCATACAAATGATTGAAAGGATCGCGACTGTGTAACGATCGATTGATTTTGTGAAACGACAAAATCATCCCTCTCACCGGTCCGACTTAGACTTTGACAACTATTCCACTATGTTCGCTTCGTTCGTCAAATTGCTTAAATTTATAATGTGTATAAATATGACAGGTGAAGGCAATACAAGTTCGTTCCGCCGTTTTACAACCTGTGCCTCTTGGGTTTTACGAATTGTATGAAAGATCTCTTAGATCGATGACATGATAAATAAGCAATACCGAAAAATAAATTTTAAATGACAATAACAAACCCAAACATTTCACGAGTGAAATAAGTTCGGGAAGTCTTAAACTCGCACAACCACAAACAATTCCAAAAAAAAGGAAAGAAGATATAATGATCGGTCATGCGAACAATCTCCCAAAAATTTGTAGCGTTGTTACATAGAGCCTGTGCGAAATGATATCAAAGTCTTCGGAAGATAAATTGTTGACAGTTGTGAGGTGACTATAATTTAACTAGACCATGGAATTTGAAAACATTTATCGTTTCTTAAAAGGTTGAAACTCGAATATATCTTAAATACAGAAATTTCATATTTTGAGATACTCAGGGACATCTCGCCCCGGGCGCTACATTCAAGGGGGCGGCATTGCAGCGACTTTTTTTTTCATATGTTTTATACTTTTTGTGTTAAATAAAATTACGGCTTACATCTTAACCACGTTTCAGTTAAACCGTACAGGAGTTTCATCATTTTTTATCTTGAAATATTCTCTTATGTATTATGCACCGAGAGAAAAAAGACTGTATAATCAACGAAAAAGTAGGTAAATTTAACAGTTTTCGCGGTTAAAAACCATCCGATAGTCAAACCTGTTAAATTGACAGTTGATCCGCTGTTGATAACCGTAGCCTAGTGGGAAGATGTCCGACTGCCACCCGGGAACTCCGTGTTCAAATCCCGGTACGGCCATCGCTTTTTTTTTTAATTTAAAAAAAAAAAAGAATTTTCACTGTAATTTTTATTTTTTTTCTTTAAATTTTTCTTTCAGTTCCATAAGTTACACTTTTATGAACGTTTCTTCTCAACTCCAAAATCGCCCTGGTCAAGGCTTGAACCTGCGTGCTTCTGGTTGATAGTCCGACATCTTATCCATCGCGCCAATGATGCCATTCATGCGGGCATGGCAATAAATTAATAACTTAAATCTGTTGAACAGGTTCTGTTCTCTACTATCAGAGTAACCAGAGTTGCCAGCTGAAGGAACTCTCCTTGGTTTCCCGGGAAATATCCCATCAAAATGAGAAATGGGCAAGGAATTCATGAAAATGTGAGAAAACTTTAATAAATACATACATAAGTAAAACCGGGAAAATGGTTTAGTTGCAGTTTAACAAAATGGAGACGAATTTACCGAGAACAGAAAACCTATCTCCTATCTGTTAAACTGTCTGTTACACACTCTGCGGTTCATAACATCATTATACCCCCACACTCACTGTGGCAGGGTATACTCACTTTGTCACAACGTTTGTAACGCCCATAAGGAGGCGTGTCCGGTATGGAAAAGTATATATATTCTTGATCAGTATCACCTCCTGAGTCGATTTAGCGATGTCCGTCTGTCTGTCCGTCTGTCCGTCTGTCCGTCTGTCCGTCCGCACGATAGCGGTCGCAGTTTTGGAGATATCGACTTGAAACTTTGGGTACATGTTTTTCTCGTGAATACTGAGATCAAGTTCGAGAATCAGCCAAATCGGACAAAAACTGGGCGTGGCTCCCATACACCGAAAAAAAAGGTTAAAATTTTTTATTGTTGTATTCGATTGGAAATGTTTAGAAACGTATTTTTGACATGGTCCGAGGTTCCGAAGCCACATATATAAGGATCTAAATGGGGTCTTGAGACCAATTTTTTTTTTTTGTGGATTTAATTGGAAATTTTTAGAAATGGATTTTGGACATGGTCCGGGCTCCAAAATCACCTATAATTGGCTCAAAATAGGGTCTTGAGACCACATTTTTATATGTTCCTACTGTGTGGGGGTATTTCAACTTCGGTATAGCCGAAGATAGTCCACTCTCTAGTTTTGATGGTTTTTAAATCTGTTGACATTTGGACTAGTTGGTTGAAAGGCCCTTACTACCCGGGATGCCTGGGTTCAAATCTCGCTGACTGCTAATTTTTTTATTTTTTCAATAGTGTTCTGAATTGACAGTTTTTTTTAACAGTTCGAGAAGTTGGAAAAAAGTTTAATTCTACAGCAAAAACTGTTAAATCAAACAAAATTACTTTAAAACAACAGTTATTCTGTTGAAAACATAATAACAGTGAACGACTGTCATTTCTACTGCTATCTTTTTTCTCGGTGTGCAAATATTCGAATGCGATAGCATGCTGTACCTACGACAATCTGTGTTGCTCACTAATAAATTCGATACTAATGATAATTATAATCGGTACGACTTGATAAAACAAAAAATCGATTTTATGCTTCAAAAATCGATCTTTTGTAGTGGATTTTAGAGATCGTCTAAATTCGACTATTGAATACGGCTTATCGATATTGTATTGTAATTTAACGTGTACTGTTTACTATAATAATCTTTGCCAAACTGTTACAAAAAATGTTAAAAACCATCCGACAGTCGGAAAACTGTTTAATTGACAGCAAAAACGGTTACAATGATAAGTTTTCGCTTTTATTTGACCAGTTTGCACTGTCAATTTAATAATTTTTCGACTGTCGGATGGTTTTTAACAGCGAAACTGTTATTTTTTTCTCTCGGTGTATAAAACATATTCTATGTTTGTTTCTCAGAATACATTAACTTATCTTAAAAACTTATAAATACATTCCAATGAAACAAGTAAAATTAATAAAAAACTAGAGAGTGGACTATCTTCGGCTATACCGAAGCTGAAATACCCCCACACAGTAGGAAGAAGTACCTCGAACATAAAAAATTGTGGTCTCAAGACCCTATTTTGAGCCAATTATAGGTGGTTTTGGAGCCCGGACCATGTCCAAAATTCATTTCTAAAAATTTCCAATTAAATTCACAAAAAAAAAAAAATTGGTCTCAAGACCCCATTTAGACCCTTATATATACGTTTCTAAAAATACGTTTCTAAACATTTCCAATCGAATACAACAATAAAAAATTTTTACCTTTTTTTTCGGTGTATGGGAGCCACGCCCAGTTTTTGTCCGATTTGGCTGATTCTCGAACTTGATCTCAGTATTCACGAGAAAAACATGTAAAAAAGGTTTCAAGTCGATATCTCCAAAACTGCGACCGCTATCGTGCGGACGGACAGACGGACAGACGGACGGACAGACAGACGGACATCGCTAAATCGACTCAGGAGGTGATGCTGATCAAGAATATATATACTTTTCCATACCGGACACGCCTCCTTATGGGCGTTACAAACGTTGTGACAAAGTTAGTATACCCTGCCACAGTGAGTGTGGGGGTATAATTAGTAAAGATCAGATGCCAAAAGAATTTTGAATGTCCGAATAGTGTCAGAATTGGGTGCAGAACTCTGAAAATTTCATTTTTCGGCACAACATCCCGGGATTCGGATTTTTCTCAATTCAACCAATATTCAGTATACAAATTTTCTATTACATCTAATTGAATTGCTTTTAATATACCCCTAATATAATATTTTTTAAATTGATTTGTAATATTAGAAAAAAGTTTGAATAACTTTGAAATATATATCGCTCATTCCCTGCAATAAAAAAACATCTCAAAATTTTGGGTTTTGGAAGTTATGAATGCCGCTAGGATCCTCTGATATTTATCTATATGCTGTCAAAAGACAGAATTCCTGAACTGATATTTTTTAACCTTTTTTTAAAAATTTTAATTTTCAAATCGTGGTTTTCACACGCTATATGATATTTTGAGTTGTGTCTTTATTGCAGAGAATGAGCGATATGTAGAATAAATTCTGATTGAAATCGATTTGGTCTTTGGAATCTTGTGTTTCAAGTCAGAATAAGATCATTTTAAAAATGTGTCCACATTTCTCGACTAACTATTGACCTGAATATTTTGTCAAAAATTTGTATCCCGCACGAAATTTGATATATTTTCAATTTCAACAAAATGGATTTGAGTGCTTTATAGTCTACTAATTTGTAACTATTTTTGTGATGAAATCTTTTGATGCAATAAAGCTAGGCCATAATTACCTTCATGCATTAATAGTAACAACTGTGATGCGTATTGTATATTTTTATATAGCCCATACAATTCAAAAATTCGCCCATTTTATCTAAATTTTTTCAATAAACCGAAAAAAATATCTTTTCCAAACACATGAAATAAAATTAATCACCTGAAATCTGAGATGATCTTTCAATAAATATTTTCCTGGAAACTTTTCAACATTTTTCCTTGTTAAATCAAAGCAGTTAGGTTAGAGTGGCGGTTAATTGCCTCACATAGACCATGCTGGTCCATAGTGTTATTCACGAAAGAAAAAGTTCCTGAATGTATATTTATACATGTTTAAAGAAATATAATTAAATTGCTTAATATTTTTCCCATTATAGATGGCATATTTTTGGGAAAATTGCTATTTAAATTAGCCAGTACGTATCCCGGGATATTCGGGACTAACAAATTAGCGGGATCCCGGGATTGACATGCCTAATCACCCCTACCGCTGTCTTAACAATAATAAAATCATTTCTTCAATATTTTTTGTTTTCAATAACTAAAAGTTGGCGTTGTTGGAACAGAAAGGGACTAACAATGTTTCCAAACAAGCGAAAAAAAGATTCTGCCAGTGCTTTTCGCCATTTAAAAATTCGAGAAAAATAAACGAGCTAGCCACCAAGTTCAAACTAAATAAAACCCAAAAAGTTTCTTGTTATATTTTTTAAAAATCGTTGAAAAAGCCTAATTTTTTAGGTAATTTTTATGGTTTCGGTGGCAAATGTTAAAACTTGTACGAGAATTATCTTTGGTCTGACCGAAGCTAAAATACCCAGTATATGCGAGTACAATACATTCTGAGACCATGTGTTAGTAATTTTATAAAAAATTTGTATTTTATCGATAGTTTTTCGATATTTTATGGACATTCATAATTTTTCGACATGTTATCGAAATTTTTCTATTGTTTGCCGATAATTTCCACTTCATTCCCAATTGATTTCACAATTTTGTTCCAATCCCATTTTGTTCCAGTTTTCTTTTTCATTTCGTTCCAGACATCATTTCCAATCAAATACAAGAAACGGCGTCCAAATCGGTTAAGTTAAGTATTTCTCAAGGTAAAGGAAAATAGTACAAATTTGGCGGCCATTTCTTCAGAATTTATCGATGTCGATAATTTCCATTTCCTGATCCATTAAAACATTTTGGTCAATACCATTTAGTTCCGGTCCAATTCCATTTCGTTCCCATTTCGTTTCCGACCTCATTTCCATTCCAATGCAAATCGGTTCAGCATTTCACAATTTGTCGATATGTTCTCGAACATTTTTCGTTAGATGGATAATTTTTCAAAATTTTATCGATTTTTTGTCGAAAGTTTAAGTTTAATTTATCGATATTTTATTGCAAATGTATCGAAATTTTATCCATTTAAAAATTTTGTTTCAATTCCAATTTTTTCCGGTCCAATTCCATTTTGTTCCAGTTTCATTACTATTTCGTTCCCGACCTCATTTCCAACCAAAGGCAAAAAAACCCGTTCAAATTGGTTCAGGATTTCTCAAGATATAAGAAAATAATGCTAACTTGCCGGCCATTTTGTATGGAAGGTAGGCGTGGTTCTTATCCGATGATGCCCATTTTCAATACCATCCAAACATTCGCCCAAGAAAGCAAAAATTTGGAGTCGATAGTTCAAAAGCTACGGCAGTTATCGTGCGAAATGACGGACAGACGGGAATGTCTGTCAACTCAGGAGGTGACAAAAACAATATACCCTCGGACACTAGTGTGCAGGATATATTAAAGAAGCGAAAAACAAACGAAATTTCCATTCTGGCTAGAATATGCAGAAATGCGAAACAAATTCTATCAGCCACAACATCACTCACAACATTTTTTTTTTCATTTAATTTTATTTACAAAATTTTAAAACCTAATTGTCCAAAAATATTTCGCTCTAAAACGTGAAATATGTTATTTCTCCTAAACGGAATTCCTCCGCATCTGCATACTTGGCTTAAAGCCTCGTTTCCAACTCTAAAGGAACGACTCAAGGAAAATTTGGCGAAGCTTATTATGTTGTAAAATTGTATTAGAGCAAAATTATTTTACATGTTATAGTCAAAATTATACATCTACTCCGCAAAAAAAGATTCTAAAACACTTTTTTGTTTCATTTACTTCGGAATTGAAGTTGCTCAATTCGAACCCTGGTAGGTATATACTTTTAACTTCAACCAAACACTTTCAGAAATTTTTATTCCGATCAAAATTTGTGAATTGACCAAAAATGTTGAAGATATTTTTTTATCACGCAATATTTCACGATTCAGAAAAAGCGAATATTGAAAGCAAAAGAAAAACAAAACACAGTTAATCTTTATAGTGTATTAATAATCTCAGTCTGAGTCATTGGGCTTAAAAGAAGACAGAAGAACCCACTTCTTTTGAACAACAACTTCCAAATCAATATTGTCACTCTGTCCTACAATTAAGGCATTCAATCCCGAAGTGTTTTTGAAAATCCCGGGATTTGGAATCACAATAATTACAATAATTACAATAATTACAATAATTACAATAATAATACAATAATTAATATAAAATTAAAGAAAAAACTGTTGCAACAATATTTTAAGCTTAATTTTATTTTAATTCAACGTAGAAATAATATTTAATAAATATTGCATTAAACAAAACAAAATTTAAAATAAATAAAGTCAAACAAAAAGTTATTAATTTTAAATTACTCTGATCGAACAAGTTTGATATTTTATGTAGAGACCGACCGAAATTCGGTTTCGGTTTTTCGACTTTTCGGCCAAAAAAAGCTGTTTCGGATTCGGCCGAAAAATGAAATATCGTTTTCGGCCAAATTTCGTTTTCGGCCGAAATTTCGATACACTGAACATTTTGTGTGTTAAATATTAATATACTTGATAGACAAATTCTTATGCATTTTGGCACGCTAAATACGAAAATAATAGTGCAATTTTTACAGTACCAAAATTAAATTTTTGTGCAATTTTCATTATTATTTTTGGATTAGGCGTGGCAAAATACATAAGGAACAACCAAGTGGATAAAAGCGGTATGTAACACAAATTTAAGTATTGATCATAGTTTCGAAGAATCAGAAGCGACAAAGAAGACAAATCCCCAATTTGTATTGAAAAAAGGAAAATAACAAACTTTGAAACTTATTTTCTTGAAAGAATTTGTATGATACATACAGCCTTCACCCATTCACCGCTTCACAGCGTTTTCACTCTTCTCCTATCGGAGCAGATCTACTGCTCTCGCGATGATTTTTAAATTTCTACTACTCTACTACTATTGTAAGAAATCTTCTCCTCAAAATATTATGTGAGTTTCATACAATGCTACTACTCTTTCTACAAATCTACTACCATGACAGAAACTACTATTGTAGAATCTCTACTACTCTGCGCAGAAACCCTAATCTACTCCCCTCTCTTGAAATCTACTGCCCTAAAATCGAATATCTACAACTCTCGCCGATTTTGATTTCCACGCATTTGATAGTTTGCTTCTAAATTCATCTAATTCATGATCTGAACTTAAAATGATTGATTTCAGTCTACTGATACGCTTAATTATGTACAACTTTATTACATTTATATTCACAATTTTTTCTTTTATTTTTTCGGTTTCTGCTTCGGTTTCGGCCGAAACTAAAAAAATAAAAATTCGGCCAATTCGGTTTCGGCCGAAAAAAAAAATAAAAAATTTCGGCCATTTCGGTTTTGGCCGAAATTAAAAAAAGCGATTTCGGTCGGTCTCTAATTTTATGTGTTAAATTGAGTTGCTTCATTATTTATTTTGCCACGCTGTCACCAAATAATTTTATTATTTGTTTCAATTTAAAAAAAAAAAAAAAATTTTTTGAATCCCGGGATTCCAGACTCAAAATCCCAGGTTTCCGGGATTTAGAAAACGTTCGGGATCCCGGGATTGAATGCCTTACCTACAATACCATTATGATTTGAAGCTTTCTTTACGTTGCGTTTTCGCTCATTGAGAATTTTGAGCATTTTGAATCATGCAGCACTGGCGTAAGGCATCATTCCGCTCATCTCGCACCCAATCTTTCCATTTCTTTCGATTTTTTTGGTTTTCATGAACATTTAAACGATCAAAAAGTGCTTTATATCGCAGTGCTGATTGTTGGAATATATAAAAATATATTTGCCATTATTTTTTAAAGTGGAACCGTTTTGGGAATGAAAAGGCGGATGATACTTTTATATGTATACAATACTTTTATATGAATCATGATAACAAAATTCTTTTACTTTTACAGAATAGGTGAACAAATATTAGCCACAGCACAATAACGAACCAATTCAGGCCTTACTAGTGGGATACTGTCTTATTGGCATCACGCCTTTATGATGGGTCTGGTGTCAAATAACTGGTGTCGGAACTGCAATGAACTGAAAGAGGCTTTATGTAGCCAGCTCTAGCTAGAACCAGGCTCAGGATGCTGGAAAAATCCTTATTTAACTCGCTAATAGGGGTAACTACTTTCAGAAACAGAAACACTTCGCTCTGCGGACCAAAACATTCGAAAAACCACGACGGAAGAACGGCTGGTTTTGCTAAACTAACAGTAAATGTTGTTATTTATTTTGAAAATTCGTTATTAGGAAAATATTCTGCATGTTTCCAAATCTCATCCTTGTTTAATTGTTGATTGTTAACGCATATAAGCATGGCGACTGCACAGTTTTCTTTATGCGACAAGGCAAAAAAACGGTTGTAGCGTAACCTTTGTAAAAAAAAAATATTCATAATTGATTTGAAATCGATTGCTTCCGTTAACTAACGGTTTAATAGAAATTCGCACACAAACACACACACATACACACACAAACATAGCCAACGAAACCGCGACGTCAGAAAGTGTAAATAAGTCAAGTGAAAGTAATACAATTTTTATATCCGTAACGAAAGCGGTAACATTTTAAATTAAAATCTCAAAATTGAATTTTATTGATCAAAATTGTTTTTGTTCTGCATGCTGAGAATTTTTTTTATTCTAACCCTCTTTTATTTTTCATCGTGGTTCAAAAAAGAGTGGCTCGAATGTTCTTGGTGTCGCTGATAACCTATAGAGTTGCAAATTTGAACATATACTTACTCGTAACGTCACCATACAGAAGGAATGGATTTTGGATATGTGGAGAAGTATCAAATCGCAATACAGAATTCACTTTCTTCTGTGCTTACTGGTGTACTTGCCAAATTTATGAAATTCTTTTATGTGCCTTTATAGACGCCTAAACACACGCGCGCGCATAACACGTTGCAACCAAATTGAGAATGAAGACGATGTCGACGACAATGACGATGACAATTAAGATGACTATGTATGTGGCTACGGTGGATGTGATGGCGGGATTGCTGTAGAAGTGAAATACACAAAATTTCATGAAACATTCTATTCTTGCACTCCAATGAACAATTAACCATTGAATTGGAAAAGTAAAAAGGGAGACATAAAGTGCGGATTGACGGAGGAACAAATGGTCAGACTGTCAGGCGGATGCTGCCCATTTAGGAAACGATTGTATGTGTAAAAAAAATGCTTCTACTTACAGGGGCGTAGGCAGGAATTAGCCAGGGGTTGAGCAAATTTGTTTTTAAAATCTCTTTTTTTTTGATTTCAAAATGTAAACATTTTACATTTAGCATTTGAATTAAGATGTAAACCTAACCTGAAAAAAGATATAAAGCTAAGTGACTATACAAAAAAAATTTATTAGTCCGATGTTTTAAAAAATTCAACTGGAGAGTAACAAGATGTTACACACATCTTTGAGGTCTTCAATCGACGCTGGGCTTGCGACTTCTTCCTTTTGGGCCACGTGAAAGATAAGGTCTACGTCAACAGCCCAGATTCGATTGAAGACCTCAAAGATAAAATTCGTGAGGCTATCGCGGACATAGGGCAGCCACTTTGCGATTTGGTTATGAAAAATTTCATGAAAAGGATATGGTCTTGTAAGCGTGCTCGTGGTGGCCATTTGGTTGATGTTGTTTTTCATTATTATCGGCATACCTTCCTTTTAAACATCCGATCATTTATCTCAAAAAAATGGCATTTTTCTTTAACACCTCTTATTGGAAAACCCTGTACAAGTAAAACAGTGTTATAAAAAACTGTTTTTATACCCCCACACTCACTGTGGCAGGGTATACTAACTTTGTCACAACGTTTGTAACGACCATAAGGAGGCGTGTCCGGTATGGAAAAGTATATATATTCTTGATCAGTATCACCTCCTGAGTCGATTTAGCGATGTCCGTCTGTCTGTCCGTCCGTCTGTCCGTCTGTCCGTCTGTCCGTCCGCACGATAGCGGTCGCAGTTTTGGAGATATCGACTTGAAACTTTTTTTATATGTTTTTCTCGTGAATACTGAGATCAAGTTCGAGAATCAGCCAAATCGGACAAAAACTGGGCGTGGCTCCCATACACCGAAAAAAAAGGTAAAAATTTTTCAAGTCTTTTTTATTGTTGTATTCGATTGGAAATGTTTAGAAACGTATTTTTGACATGGTCCGAGGTTCCGAAGCCACATATATAAGGTCTAAATGGGGTCTTGAGACCAATTTTTTTTTTTGGTGGATTTAATTGGAAATTTTTAGAAATGGATTTTGGACATGGTCCGAGGTTCCGAAGCCACATATATAAGGGTCTAAATGGGGTCTTGAGACCAATTTTTTTTTTTTGTTGGATTTAATTGGAAATTTTTAGAAATGGATTTTGGACATGGTTTGGGCTCCAAAACCACCTATAATTGGCTCAAAATAGGGTCCTGAGACCACATTTTTTTATGTTCGAGGTACTTCTTTCTACTGTGTGGGGGTATTTCAACTTCGGTATAGCCGAAGATAGTCCACTCTCTAGTTTTATTTTGAAGAATAAATTGTTTGATTGCGTACCTTAGCATTGGAACCAGGGCCGAAAAGAAATAATTATATATAAAGCCTGGTTTTCATTATGTCATAATCAATGGCATCACAAACTGACAACGATTCAGCAAAGTGCTGAATTTGCTGGCCCGTGCCATATGCAAATAAATTTTTCAGCATGTTGGCAAATACCAACGTACATGACAAACGGTGACGTCACCTCATATTCATTTTTCGATATTTTACATCAGTTCGTTAAATTGGCAACGAAATGCCAACCTGTTCTCACAACATATGACAACAATTGCCATTATTTTGACATAATGAAAATCAGGCATAAGAAATTAACAAATTTGTTTGGTCAAACCGTTTAGGGTTACCAGACGTACTCTTTTAAAGAGTACAGTACTCTTTTTTAGGCCCTCCTCTATTTTACTCTCACTTTTTTTCCGAAAGTACTATTAAGTACTCTTTTCTTATTTCTGTGACTTTATCATATAACTACAGAATGTATCGGCTCAGTAAGGTTACCAATTTTTATTATTCGTCAGAATTAAAATAAAAACCTTCAAACATAATGTTTGTTAGTTTGAAGCATCTTTCGTCACATTGTATTCAAAAAGTTATACAAATTCTTAAATGCTACGATTAAAACAAAAAATTTAGTATGAAACCTATTCCTTTTTTAACCGAAATATTAAAAACAATTTTGAATGTCTTTATCAAAAACAATCCAAATATATATCTAAATTTTTAAATTTCTTGGAGAAGGATCGGACATTAGCACACAGTGTCTAAGATGTTGTGTTTTACCTTTTATCCGTGTAATTTCTTTCTCACCTAGACTCTTTGGAGTTTCACATTTCAATTCATTAACGCCTAAAGAAACCATTTAGTACACGTATACGTGGGTATCTGGTGAGTTTTACAAAATTTTAAATACATTGTTTTAGTATTTCAGATCAAAAAAAAATACTTTGTGCATATTGTATTTTGTTACTTCGTTATTTGTACTAAAACATTTGTTTTATTAAAAATTTTACCAAAAGTTGGTATTTTTTGAAGAAATTTTGCCTTCTAAAAAAAATGTGGCTTAAACCCGAGGAGTTTGGGACCCCCTGCAACTTGTACTCTTTAATACTCAAGATAATCTGGTAACCCTAGTCAAGCCCCCCCATGAAAATTGTACCATACTTGAGAATGTTCGAATACAAATAAAAATTATCACTCAGAAAAGAGCATAATTCTGATGATTTTTTATTTATGTTCGTCTTAATCAAGTTACAAAGTGAACATTGCTGCAAGCTCTAATATATTAATCCAGCAAACCACCTCTTGCTTTGAAAATCAAGCTTATAAGATGAGTCGATTTGTTTAATGAAATGTATTGGATGTTTTCATATTTAAGTTGCAGTTCTGACTTTTTTTGCATTAGAATTATGCTGTAGCAGTTGTTTGCTCACAAAAAGCTGAAGCAATTTATTTGTATGATCAGTTACTGTTTTACAAGAGAAACTTGTCGGCATATCAATATTTAACTCAGGATGAATGAGTACTCATTTTAAATCCGCTAAGTAGCTATCAATAAATTTAAAGAATTCTTTTTTAAAATATTATTTTTTAGGAAAAAAAATAAAAATTAAGATCGAAAAAATTGTTTGATCAAATTTTTTTATACAAAGTAAATCTACACACATAGCAAAATTGCGAAAATCTTTAAATGTTTGTAAGCGAAAATTGAGTGGCAGCCGTGAGGCAGTTGGTTAAGGGGTTCCCTCTTCTGTGTCACGATCGGAAGGTATCGGATTCAATCCCTACCCGGGGCAAGTTACAGAATGCATTAAACTGTAGGTTCCTGCAATTACCATATACATTATGACTTGCCCATGATAATCGCATCAAGAAGTATGTGCTATCACAATAGACCTAATATAGTCTAAGTGTGTCGGTGTTCCGGCAGCCACCTAACCTAACCTAAGCGAAAATTGAAGATTTTTTTCACCTGAAAATATACAAATAGGCTTATATATGGGTTTTTCGAGCTCTAATGATAATGTTTCCAGCAAACTTAAAAGAATTAAATTGGCTCTATTTGGCAGTTACTCTTCATTTGATGTGGCCCTGTATGAACGCAAATACACACAGCTTATCAATCCCACCCAAACTACAATAGAATGAATAAAAAGCTGTAATAGAGCAAAATTCTAAAATCATCTGTCAACAGAGTTACGCCTCTACGAAACTGAAACTCTCACCCCTGGCTATGCCCTTGCCATGGCGCTTCCAATATATCCCTTTGATTGTTTTTTTGGGATTTTCATTATTACATTTCAATGATTTTGAATTAATAAAAATTAAGGAAACATTTGTTATATATTTATGTAGTTCTCTTTGTTGTTGCTGCGTGCCTCATGTTGTCGTTAATACTTTTTTTTTACCGTATAAACGGCGTAACACAATTCCGAAATGTCTGCGCTTTTCGAAAAAACCAAACGGGGTTGCGTGTATGGTTGATGCAATGGATACGACAGGCACACAGGCATGCTAACTTACTTCCATGCATACGCACAAGAACAATTAACACTGGGCTCGGCTATAAAAAAAACAAAGCAAAAAATCTTCATTGCTCTTGTAGTGAGGGCGTTCTATGGGAGGTGATGATTTGGCTTGGCATTCACTGAAGTGGAAAGCAGCTTATTAAAGCGGTGTTGAAATTTTTCAGATTATTTTGCTTACAATGCATAGCTCATTCTTCTCCTTTGTAGAGTTTGGACAATAATACAGCTCTTTCAATAGCTTGCAGTAGCACCACATTTGAGTTCCTTAGCCAGGAAACGTTTCTTCCTGCCAATTAAATGGTTTGGCTGTTATTGGGCAATTCACAGCAACGGTTTGTATTTTACATCAAAATAATGTTACTTATACATTGCATAATTGTATCCTGATACATTAAGTATTCTGCGGTAGTTCCATCTTATTAACAATCTCTTCAGAGTATAAAACATAACAGCTACAGCCAGGCGAGGATTTACCCTTAGGATGTAAAAGGCTATAGCAAATTTCCCGGCTCTTCATAAATAATATGACTGCATGCGTTCGCATACAATATTGGTAAATATAAAATGTTGAGCAACTTGTAAAATTCAACGTTTCTCGGAAGACTTTTCAAACAAATTACAAATTTTTAAAAATTTTCTTGATGGTTTGAGAACAGAATGACACTTCTCATTGGTTAAATTTACCATAAGAAGAATACCAAAATTTGGGTTCGATAGTTCAGAAGCTATGCCAGTTATCGACTCCAAATTATGGAATTCCTATTATTTTTGCTAGTGATTGGACGGTATTGAAAATGGGCCACATCGGATAACAACCACACCTACCTCCCATACAAAATGGCCACAAAATTTCTTTATTTTACTTTATCTTCAGAAATACTTAACCGATTTGGAACCATTGAAACATATTTTCAGGACGCGAATTAGACTGAAACAAACTTATGTTCCATTTTCGAGATGTAAGTACATTTGGTGAAAGTTTTCCAATGTCGATACCCAGTGAAACGCTCACAGACAACTTTGGGCCGCAATGAGCTCACAATAAGGCAACGGCACAATCAAGGCCCACATCCATGTGATACAAGCGTTAAAGCCAGACATTGAAAAAATAATTATTGTATCTGAAGTGAATTGATTTGGCAAAAACTGAGCTCACCGGCAAGTATAACATCCACGCGGCTCGGACTATCGAAAAACCTCTTCTTGTTTCTAAGGTTGTTGTTGGCAACAAAAAAGCCCCAGAATGAGAAATTTCGAAAAAGTGTCATTTTGACTATTTAGCAAGGAGAGTGTGGAGAAAATGTTTGTTTTCCTCATTTTGAAGTGTACATTTATTTATTTTGTTGCCAATATATGTTTAATTGAAGCTATCCTCTTGTTAAATATTGAATTAAATTTGAATAAAACCAACATAGGGTGAGTGTACAGCAAGTGTTAAAAATCTCAAGAACATTAGTTACAGCGCTAAAATGTAATAAATAATGAATTTCAATGTTTTATTTGTGGCAAGTGGGGATTTGTCATGCTTGATATAAACACAAAACAATATATGTTTTAAATTTTAAACTTGACTCGAGTAAAACCACCACTTTTTCTTGTATTTTTTGATGACTATTACGATATCCATCATTCATCTGTGCCAGCTTCCTTTCGGGTTGTGCACAGGGATACCAACTCGAATAGTTAGTGTGGAGCTAATTTTAGTTTTGACAAGTCTTGTGTAGCACGTGATGCTTAGCATCTGACATTTTTTTAGTTACAGGACTTTTATGGCGCGGTTGCAAGCCTTTGAAACAAGCTTATTGGAGGTAGCCAAAACATTTCTTACAAAATACAACAAATTTCAAACATGAACAATTTATAAGAATTGAAAACAAAAATTATAATAAGGGACAAGTCGTCATATATAGTCATACAAAAAAAATAATCATAGTTTGGAAGCAGAACCAAAACATTAAATGTTTGTCAAATTTTCAGAATACAGAGTGTATCTGGAAATTACTTCTCAGCTCTAAATTGTTTTACCATTTGGGTCACACACAAAATTATGTGGAAATATTTTACGCAGGTAAAAAAATGTCACTTTTTCTGTCAGTATAATTTTATTTTAAACTAGCTGGGCCCGGTCCGCTTCGCTGGGCCTAAATAATTTTTTGTTGTTGCATTGTCTTCAATGTAATGGATGAATGGATGAAAGTAATTTTTAAATATATATGTTTAATTGGTGTTTATACTGTGAAGTTAATTTTGTACAATTTTATAGAGAGGAAAATTGATGTAGCGATTGGTATTGAAATAGGTTTTGATGAATGAATGATTCGTATTGTATGTATGTATGTAGCGCAGTAAAGTATGTTTGGAAGATTATTGAAATTAAATTAAATGACATGTGGTATAAGTATTTGAAACAAAGGCAGTTAATTCGGCCGGTGCAAACGACTGGATTACGATATTTGAGCTTTGGTACGGGCCATTTTGTTGAAAACGAACAAATCTGTAGATTCCGGTGCTGGTGCGGGAGCACGAACGGAATTTTGTTTACGATTGGAGTTCGCGACAAAAGTTGTGTGCGCTCCTGCGGTCTAAGTGCACCTTCAAATTAAGTAAAAATAAGTACCTTTATCCCTTTTAGACAAAATTAAACCAAAAATTCCCTTAGGAAGGGAAATTTGCCTAAAGTTGGCTGCACTGGTTGGGCGCCCCGTTTGTGAGGAGTGTTGCCACATTGAGAGACGTTCTGTTGTGTTTTTGTAAATTTTTCTTGTGGGAAGAAAGCGATTTTTATAACTTGTTGGGACAATTTTGCAGTGCTTATTTGCCGAAAAGGCCAATTGCAGTGTGTGCATTTAAGTCAAGTTTAATTTAATTTTCATTCGCAATGGACGTCTTCTCGTAATATTAATGGTGGTTTGCCTGCATTTAGGTCCCCATAAGCCAACGCGAAATTCCGCAGCCGGTACGGAAATTGAACAAAAATGTTGCTTGAATATGCGATACTGCGTTTTTTTAAAGAAAATTTATAAATGATACACATTTTTAGTTGTAGCTTTGAAATTTTTCACCGCAAACAAATTTTTTTATTCCAATATCTTTGCTGGAAGAATTTTCGAGAAAGTACCGCGGCGGCGGAATTTTGGGTATTTTAAGTTGTAATGAAGTAATGTGAAGTACTGTGAAAGTGGGCGACTTTCGCAGTGAGCATTTAAGGCCGCCACACATGAATGCAAAATTTCGTTGGTGTCGTAATACTTTTTCTTGAAAATACGATAGTGCGCTCTAGAATAATATGCATTTGTTTTTGTTTTTGTGAAATTTTTCAGCACGAAAAAAATTTGTCGGAGCCGAATATCGCCTTGCAAGTTTTGAGCAATTTTTGGGGAAATTTCGCGGCAGTGTGTGGGGAGCTTTAAGTTGGGTACTATTTAATTTCCATTCACAATAGACATTTTTCCGTAGCTATTTGGAATGTAAATGGCAAATGCATTTAAGTGGAAATGAAGTACTGTGAAAGTGGGCGTAAAATGTGCACTGGGAGATTGGGGCAAATTATGGAATTGCGAATATGTAATACTCAAGGAGAAGCCGTGTTATTTTGGCATTGCCTTAGGTTTTTTCCATTGTTGAAAAGTTACATGCAATCAAATGGAAATAACCTTAATTATTACTCCCTGCTGCATTTAATGTTGAAAATTGGTGAGAATCGGTGCTGTAGTTTTCGCGTCTACTGGTGACAAACATACACGTCTCTTTTATATATATAGATTATGTCACGACCAAAAATTATATATCACTGGTTACATCAATTATGTCACGATGGCAACGCTGCACATAATATGACCCATTAAAAAGAACTTCGAACATACGAAAATTTTTATGTTTTTTTTTGGCCTAAAAACGTTCAAAAAAATGGGGGTCCGGTCGGATAACGTTTAGGGGTGACGCCCAAGACATAAAGGAGCAAAAAGCAGGCGAAAACGGGCTAACATTTATAAGGGGCAAAAAAAACTCAATTTTTAAACTCGTTTTAGATCCAAAAAATACGTGAAAAAAGCCATTTTATCCATTTTTGGCGCACAACCCTCAAAAGGGGTCATAATCCCTAAACTAAGAAAAAAAAAATTATCAATTTTTGGATTTTTTGAATTCTCCAAAAAAGTAATTTTTTTTTATTATTTTCCCTTATTTATTTTAATGAAAACTCCATAAATAGAGATGTAAAATGACTGACTTTGATTAGTCACGATAGTCATTGACCGAAAATTACTGGTCATATTCTGTCGAAATGACTGAATTTCTTTTTTTTCGATAACAATGCATAGAAATTTGATCGAAAAAAACGACACAGTTCATTTATGGTAGTATAAACGACACTCATGATAGGGCCCAAAGTCATTGGAAAATCATTTCAAAATTTTAAATCAGTTTCAAAAATCAAAATGTTCTGCTTTTTATTTTTGGTATGTTCATATTTTTGAATAAAATAAAATTTGCAATTCATCTTACGGGGTATGTTGGAGATCCACGCGGACAAGGAATACTTGGAAGTGAAATTCCATTAGCGAAAGGAGATTTAAAAAAACACGACAAGATACTATAGCAAGTCACAGACGCTATTCATTTGGTTGATCTAAGAATATGGTGGCAAACGTTTGTTCCTTCGAAAGTCTCATTAAGGCGGTTTAGGAATGCATTTATGTATGATTTGACATTAGGGTGCATAGAAAACATTGATGGGTAAGCTTTGTATTTTATTACCCAGTCATATACAAATTATCATTTTGTTCTAACATTTATGAGTAAAATAATTGTTGATTTGAAAAAGTGCACTCAGAAAACAAAAACTTTAAAATCACTTTAAACCCCTTGTACTGGGGTTTAAATTTAAAAGTTTACATGTATGATTCCGTGCTGTATCGAAAAATTTTTAATTTCAAAGTTTACACTTTGAATTGTTTTTTTTATTAAAGTAAACACTTTTAATTTCAAAGTACAGTCCAACCCGCTTAACGGAAACACGAATTTGGCAGACATTTCGTTTCAGTTATGCGGGTTTTTCACTTAAGCGATTTCGGATAACTGAAAAATATTCCACTTAAGCGAATTTTGCATAACAGAAAAATATTTCACTAAAACGAAGTACGGTTTAATCCAGGATTTCATATTTGTGTTCGTAAAATGTATGGGCTTTCACTTTTAATTTTCTTTCATAAACCTAATTTTGTATTGAAAAAATATAAATTCCAACTAAAATTAAATTTTTAGGGCGTGTTTCATTTATGCGGAGCTAAATTGGTATAAATTATTGATTTGGGAATAAAATTTTGTTTCAGTTAACCGGATTTTTCAGTTAAGCGTGTTTCAGTAAAGCGAAATATTTTGTATGAAAAAGGGGAAAAAATCATGGGGATATAATTTTTGTTTCACTTAAGCGGGTTTTTCACTTAAACGGGTTTTACTTAAGCGGGCTCGACTGTAAACACTTTGAATTTTACAGTAAATACTTTTAAATTTAATGAAGCGAACACAAAAAAAATGTATATTTTAGTGTCTATTTTTAAATTTCCTTTTTTAGTTTATTTTCATTAAATTTCCATTTCTTCTTTTTATTTATTTTAAATGATATAATTGATATTTCAATATTTTATTTGCTGATGGTTTTTTTATGTTATACATATTTCCGAAAGAGTTCATATAAATTTTTGTTTACTTACTTGGTCTGGCGACATTTGAACCCAGGCCATTTGGGTTATGATGACGAACTTTGCGAAAGCCTCTTAGCACGTTTGCCTGCAGTCAATATTTTACAATGTTTTAACTTCATATAAGTGTTATATGATATGTAATTTTTGTGTGTATATGAAGTTTTCATAAATTATTTTTGGAAAGGACTTCAAGCATTTAAGTAAATTTTATTCTGTAAATAATTTACAAAAATGGTTTAAAAAACCTCAAACTAATTACTTTGTTTTTTTTGTATAGATTAAATTATCAAAAATATTTTTTGGAAAATAGGTAAATTTGAAAAATCCTTATACAAAACATATAAAACAAAAAGAACTTAAAAAAACTTTAAAAATTTCGGCTCCTGCGGGATTTGAACCCACGCTCTTAAAAACATAGACCATTTTTAAAACAGTTAAAATTTTAATGTGAACACTTTAAATAAAATAGTAAAAGCTTTGAATTTTAACGTAAACATTTTATATTTTAAGTGTCAAAAAAAATTGCAATTTAAAATGTAATACATTCACTTTACTTAATCTTTTAAAAGTGATAACAATAAAATTTAAGTTTTTTACTTTTCAATATAAAGTGTCTAGTTTAAAAAAAAGTAAACACATTTAACTTTAACATCAAAAGTGTTTACTTTTAAACTCATAGTAAACACTTTAAATGCTTAATATAAACATTTTTTAAAAAAAAAATTATTTTGCTTTGTGTATAAACCTTACGGGAGAGACACTTTAAATTATTTTTGAAAGTGTTCACATTTAATTTTAAAGCTCATTTTTTTTCTCAGTGTATTAATTCTCAGTCCCAACAAACACCCAGAATCCCTTTCCTTTGCCGACGGCCCTGATAGCCACAACAACAAATCGAAAATTAATGATACAATGGTGAAATAAAATGATTGTGTGTGTGCCTCATGGAAAATTATACTGTCAACAGCACTTGTTGGATTAACGATATCAACAAAAAAAGTAAGTACATACTTGTACAACAAATTTAAGACGGCTTCATCCCCCACTCCGTTATTTTTGATTTTGTAGCACTGATGTGCGATGTTTTATTGATAAGCAGTGACATGCATTTTTTTTAAAATTCAAATTGGATTTGGATTTCTCATCAATGCTTAGAAGTTATGTGTCCAATATGGGAAAAATTGGACAAGAGGCGTGGCACCGCCCATACAAAACTTAAATACCAGCTAATTTGGAACCGTGGTGTACAATGTCTTTTCTTAGCTATGTGTCGACTATGAGAATTCAGAATTGAGAAAAAATTTGTCAATCTGGTAACGCTATGCTTACATCTCGAGAGACAAAAGAGTGTAACTAAGTTGACAAGCGATAAGCGTTCTTCAACTAATTTCATACCATGACTTCGTTAAGCTCCTTCAGTCAGAGTTCATGTCACCGATACAGTACGCGTAACTAATTTTTTGTTTTTTTTCTTTGTGTGGAAGATTGATAAGAAAATATCTCTAATGATTTTCTGTACCTAATAGATAATTTAGTTTGCGTTATTATCAAAAGTACATAGCTTTTGTCACGCCGTTTGTCACGCCGTTTGTAACACCCAAAAAGAGGTGTGGATGTATAGAAAAGTATATGTACACACAGAAAAAAAGTCGTAGTGCCAACAATTTTATACTTAATCTCAACAACTTCTGTTGGTCATTTCATGCCCAACAACTCAACATTGTTGTTTCAAAAACATAAAAGTTGTTGTCTTTTCAAGTTTTTCCGCTTTTGGTTCAACAGTTTTTCTATTTGGCGCAACAAAAAATCATCATTTGGCGCAAATTGTGAAATTGTTAATTTAATAATCAATAAAAAGCAAAAAAAAACTTTTTTTTTGTTATTACATTTTATTTATTTATGTATTTGTATATTATATTTTGTTACTCTTTTTGTTTATAACAATTTTTAATACCTTTTTATTTAATTAAAACTTCACAACTTACTTATTCCGGAATTCGAACCTGGACCTCTGGAGTTGCAGCAGTGCGCTCTAAGCCCTTAGCAGTTTGAGCTATCGCTAACATTATTGAATGAGCGTCTAAATGTTGTATACTCTGTATAGTCTGTTAAATCTGAATTCTGTTAAATCTAAAAAAAGTACACATCATGCTATTGCGTACATGTATTGGTGCATGATCGAGCGTGGCATGTCGAACGAATAATGTTCAGTCACGAAAATGAAGTCACAGAAGCAGGGTCACGTCTCTTCGACTCATGATATGAATGAATAATCAACAACGAAAACTGTTTTGATGACAGTTTTTCGCACTTGGCGTAAAGATAAGTTCTCAAATTCTCTCAATTTAGATTTTCAAGAATAATATTCTTATGGCAACAATTTTAACTTAGAGTTAAAAATTTTATTCTAGTTTTCAGTTTAAAAGTTTCTCAACATTTGTGTGAAGAGCGCGGTATTTGGAAAAAGTATTTGCATTAAAGTAATTTATCTTAATACAAAGATATCATTGTTGGGGGAAATGCTTTTTCACTAAAATTTTTCAAGAGCTTGAAGTATTTGTTTTGACCGCGGTTTTTTCTCTGTGTGTACATACTCTTGACCAGATTCACCTCATAAGTCGATGTCCTTCTGTCATTTGGCACCATAGCTGGAGTAGCTATTGAGCTAAATAAATAAATAAATAAATAAATAAATAAATAAATAAATAAATAAATAAATAAATAAATAAATAAATAAATAAATAAATAAATAAATAAATTTAAATGTAACACTATTCGAAAAAAAAGAGTAAAAAACAAGTTTTTTAAAATATAACCCTTTAACCGACTAAAAAGCAGAAAATAAATTCTCTTTAAATTAATTTCCGCAATTTCGATTTAAAATTAAGGAATTTTGGCTGGTTTGTTCCTTATATCAAATTTTGAAGTGGCCAAAAAAACCTTAATTTTAAATCGAAATTGCGGAAATTAATTTAAAGGGAATTTATTTTCTGCTTTTTAGTCGGTTAAAGGGTTATATTTAAAAAAAATTGTTTTTTACTCTTTTTTATTTTTCCCCTTTTTTTAAATTGTATTCTTTTTTTTAAAAAATGTCCCCCCTTTTTCCCCTTTTCCCCCCCCCGCAGATTTGAGGATATATATACCGACATATATATATATATATATATATATAGTCAAGCCAAAGCAAGTTAATATAAGGGTTATAAAATGGGTTTATTTTTCTGATTACATATTCAGAAAGGTAAAAACTCCCGCAAGAAACTTTTCTGGATTCACTGGATTAGCTCTTATAAGCGAATTTTTCAAGGTCAAAGATCATCAATAGGTTTCTGCACTTTGATTGAAAAATCTTTCTAACGGTAAGCGATATCGTGTTGAATCTTCTACTTAATCCTAGGTACAATATTGCTGAACATATCAACCCGCTAAAGTAAGTTTTTAGGGCTTCAAACATACCCCGAATAAAAAAAATTATTTTTACAATAAAAATATTTATTTTAAAAAATTTAAAAATAGCTTTATTATACCCTGCACACTAGTGTCCAAGGGTATATATTTTGTTTGTCACACCGTTTGTAACGCCCATAAGGAGGCGTGTCCGGTATGGAAAAGTATATATATTCTTGATCAGCATCACCTCCTGAGTCGATTAGTCCATTTCCGTCTGTCCCTCTGCCCGTCTTTCCGTCTGTCCGCACGATGACTGTCGTAGCTTTTGAGTTATCGACCCCAAATTTTGGGATTCCACTTATTTTGCCACGCCTACCTCCCATATTTTTCTTGAGTTTATCTTGAGAAATACTGAACCGATTTGGATGCGGTTTTTTGCATTGGGTTGGAAATGAGGTCGGGAACGAAATGGGATTGGACTGGAACAAAATGGAATTGGAACAAAATTTTTAAATGGATCAGGAAACTAAAATTATCGAAAAATATTGGAAAATTATCGATAAATTATCGAAAAATTAACGATAAGTTATCGAAAAATTTTCGATAAATATCGAAAAATTATGAATAAAATATCGAAAAACTATCAATAAAATACCGATTTTCGATAAAATTACTAACATATGGTCTCAGAATGTATCGTACTCGCATGTGCAGGGTATTATAGCTTCGGTCAGACCGAAGGTAATTCTCTAACTAGTTTTTATTTTGGGGTTTTTATGACCACTAAATATTTACTTTAATGGGTTAAGATGTTTAGCAACATCGTAGCTAGGGTTAAGTAAAATATTTTTGTAGAAGATAAACACGATATCCTTCACCGTTAGAAAGATTTCTCAACAAAAGTGCAGTTGACCTCAAATAACTCGTTTAGTAGAGCCCTTTGAGGATGTTATTATGTATACCAATTCCTATCAGAATCTGTTATCAGATCGGCAATCAGAATTTGGTGTTGCACAGTGTGATTATACTGAGATATGTGAATCAAATTCAATAAAATAAAATTTTCAAACAGTGACTCTAATTCCAATAAATAAATTTTGTAAAACACGTTTAAAAAAAAAAAAAAAAGGCCGGCAAAATCAGCCTTGCCCCGGGCGCCAAAATGTGCTCTCACTGCCCTAAGTAGGTGTGGTGCATATATAAGCCGCCTTTGACCGACTGAAAATTCCCTAACTTGCTTTGAATCCTATTTCTTTCTGGTATTTCCCATACCATACACCCAAAAAAAAAAACCGTATGAAAAGAAGTTATGTTAAAATGTGTAACTGAACGTAGGACTATGTTGACAGATTTTCGGTCGCAATTCTTTACGGATTACGGAAGGGCTTTAATAACAAGTACAAATATGTATTACTCGTCCTGGCATCAAAAACTAAGTTACTTGCACAGGGACGTAACCAGGAAAAAATTTCGAAAGGGGGTTTTCATAAAAATTTGTTAAGAATACTGAAGAAAAATAAATAAAAAAAATAAAAAAATTTGCAAAGAAAACCCAAAGGGAAAAAAAGATTAATTCTAAATCGACGTATTGTGTTCATACATTTTTGGTTTTATTGCATTTCTAATTACTAAAGAACATTTCTTTAAAACTAAACCGCTGTATTTATCTATTGTTTTTCAAACTGTATTGAAATATATTATTCAAATACATGTCTTTTTGGATTGGAGAACGACCGTTGATATTTAATTCAGAAAAAACTTTTTTGAATGATTTGGCGTCATATTCTTTTATGGTACACGAAAGTTTACCCTTGAGCTACGGTCAGATTAGGAAAATATTTGCCCAAATACACTCAGATATTTCTAAAATCAACTAAAATCGTATGTGACTGAAGCAGTATTTTATTTTTCTGAATGTATTTTCCCAATATTTGGGCAAATGTTTGCCTAATCTGACCGTAGCTTTAAGCGAAATAATCCACTCTATCAGAAAATGTTTCTATTCAGATCTTTCTGGCAACTTTGGCTGCCAGAACTTTGGCTGTTCGTTTGACAAGAAGTATCTGCTGACGTCACGACAAAATGGCGATCCTAACGGTAAACGTCATGTCGTCATCTGTGTTTATATCCTTCTTGAGGTAGAGCCAATCCCAGGTTTTACTCGCAGGTGACGCCTCGGTGCAAGTATTGAATCAATTAGACAAATTTTAAAGAAGTTGCTTAAAAGTGGGTAAATATTTTTGTTAACCAAATTTTGTTTGTAATCGCGGTTATCGTAACCAAAAAATTTGTTTGCGCAATTCAGCTTTGTTTAGTTTGCTTGCTTGTCATTGAGTGGATTCATCTGTTGCTGGCAATAATTATCTTGTCCTTTTGTAGTGAATATGCTTAGGCAACTGGCATGTAACACGTGTCATGTCAGTAAGAGTATCGTTAGAGAAATGATTTATTAACTGAATGACTTTATTTCATTGCTGAGCAAATTCGTTTATGGACAATGTCAAATTGACGATGTACCTTTCTATTGGAACACAGACCAGCAAATGCGACTTTTGTAATGAAGGTACGTCTTCGCAAATACTTCGCATATTCTGGTCGGCCGTAATATCAAACGAGGACCTATGGAGAAGAACATACAAAAACCTTGTGTTGCTTGCTGGGCCGGTCACATTTTACACCGACCGCAAGCCTGATATATGCACCTTAGCACCTTCAAGAGGCAGATCCAAATTGAGAAAATTAATTGTGGCCCTTGGAACTATTAGGATATTTATTGTATATTATTTCCAAAAATTTCAGTTTAAAATAAAATTTGTTGACAAATTTTGGGAACGAATACAAATTTTATTTCGTACAAATTTATGTGCGTATATATATTTTCTACGATTAAAAGTCATAAAGATACAATCGATCAATTTGGAAATTTCCAAATTTTTTTGTTCTACAGAGTTTTTTTCAATAAATAAATAACAATTTTTTTTAAATCTGCGTTCAACAAATCTCAGAAGACATAAATCGGTTAAATTTTTACCATGTTAAAATTATACTTACAGTAATCGTACACAAAAAATTTCGATTACCATTACTTGTAATCGTACTAAAAAGTTCAAAATTTTTTGATTAAAAGTAATTGATTACCTAATTTCTGATTACAAGTAATTGATTACAAGTATTGATTGACTTAAAAAGTTTTGAGTACGATTACAAGTAATTGTTTACAAAATTTGAGTACGATTACTTGTAATGTCAATCACAATTTTTGAGTTCAATTACTCAAAAATGTTTGAGTACGATGTAAGGTAATTGTGCCTTTTTACACAAATTACTATTTGTAATCAATTACACATTGATCTGTAGAAGAACAAGTTTTTGCATACTGAACTGAATAACGGAAAATAGCCCTAGCACTGAGGTAGAATCGGACCGAAGTACAGCACCTTTCCATACAAGCTACATACATTTTAATCAGAAATCTCAATTTTAGTTCGAATGCAATATTTTAATTGAATGAAATGTATATGAACAACGCATTTCACTTTGCAGTGTAGTATACCGATTTTTCCTACTTTGCTTTAAAGTATTAACTAAAAGTATTAAATTTAGCTACTACTTTTTGGTTTTTATCTTTAAGCAAACCGTTGTGGCAACCCTGATACTACTATACGAATTTAATAATGGTGGCACACGTCCATGAAACAGCCAATGAGAGCGTCTCGTAACGCCCAGAAAATCTGCGTGATGAATTCAGCGTTGGTGCGAAAGAGTTTCCTTTAATCGCTTGCCAACATGTTGCAGATACAAGTATTGATTATTACCAGGGAAGACAATTTGATGCATGTGCATTATGCATATTTTGAGGATTTTCACCATAGTTAATTCAACTTAATTTAATTTAAAAGTTTTTATCAGAAGTACACTATTGTCCAATTATTCCACTTTTTTATACAAAATAGAATATTCTACCTCTATGGAAATATTCCACTAAAATATTCACTTTTAAAACAACGGATAAGACACAAAAATAGCATAATACAAATCAAGTGGCACACATTTTTTTAACACGTTAACGTGTTCAAAAAAGACTAAAGGTCCCACACACCAACGCGAAATTTCCCACACGCCGCGATACTGCTCAAAAATTCTTCTTGAAAAGGCGATATTCGAATAAAAGTTATTTGTTTGTGGTGAAAAATTGGATAAAAACAAATAAAAATTTATAACACTTATAAATTTTGTTAAAAGGAACTAACTATCGCATTTTCAGGAACAATTTTTGAGCAAGTTTCACGGCGTCTCAATTAGGTGTCGTCTTTATGGGTGTACAAAATTCGAAAAATAGGTAAATTTAAAAGTGTTCTCAATAGTTATAACTAGTATACTTAACGGATTAAAGTGTCATTTGTTTTGCTCCGATTTTATCAATCAAAATTAGAAATTTCCCTCATTTTTTTATGCGAATTGGAAATTTCCCTCAATTTGGCAATATTAAAAACCAATGTCTATTTGCCCACTGCGTCTATAGTCGCTTCGTGTGTGAGTGTTGTATGCGTGAACATCACTTGGCTATTCGTCTTACTACAAAAGCAAGCTAAACAAAAAAAAAGTTTTAAAAAATTATTGATTAAAAAAGATTGTTTTGTCAAAACCCCCCCATGAAATATGTGCCTTTTTATGTATTGACTAATTTAACCTATGAATTTGTTTTTTTTTTTTTTTCGTGCAGGGCATATTTTGCCACTTTTGATCCATATTTTCATACATATTTTCGATTTTTTCGTGCATTTTCTGTCTTCCCTGATTATAACATCAGGAGTTCATTCTCGTTCCGTGAAGCAAAGATCGGCATGAATGCTACGAAAAGCAGGTATCGTGTATCTCGATATTGAGCGAAATCGATACGTATTGTATTTCGAAAACGATTGAAGTTTCGATAACCCAATCTCCGCTGTTATACTTAATATTTATATCTGCAACATGTTTACAAGCGACGGCGATTCTTTCGCACCTACGCTAAATTCATCTCGCACATTTCTTGGGCGTATCACATCTTGTCATTGGCTGTTGTAAGGACACGTGTCGCCATTATTCTTTTGTAAATGCGCTGTAGAGTGCTGCGACCAGTGTAGCCAGTTAAGTGCTTTTTTGGCTAGATTTAGCCTTTTTATACCCTACACCTCATGAGGTATGGGTATATTCACTTTGGTCTGATGTTTGTAACACCAAGAAGGAGACGTGTCCGGTATGGAAAACTGTATATATTCTTGATCAGCGTCACTTCCTGAGTCGATTTAGCCCTATCCGTCTGTCCGTCATATTTTCTTGTAAACACGATTTCAGAAGCTAGAAGAAAGCTAGGGATCCCAAATTTTGGATTTATCGTTTTTAGGCCCTAGAAGGAGTTGGTATTGAAAATGGACTGCTCGCCTACCATATAATCGTATTTTCACCGTAATTTTACGATTTCATCAAAACAGTATGAAATTTTGCATAGGGGGGTTTTAGGGGTCGCTATTTCGAATTTGAGCGCTTGGAAAATTATCGATAAAATATTTTCGTAAAATTATCGATACAAAATTTAAAAATAGCGAAAAATTATCGACAAAAATCGATAAAATTTTGAAAAATTATCCATTAAATATCGAAAAATTTTTGATAAAATATCGACACATCCTCGAATCTCCCATACATATTACTTCATATATCTAAATCGATAACATTTCGTAAAATTATCGATAAAAAAAATTTAAAAATATTGAAAAATTATCGACAAAAATCAAATAAATTTTCTAAGCACAAGTGTTCTTAGTTTTTCGCCATTACGGCAGGTTTTTTAAGAAATTTGCAAAAATGCGAAATCCGATCTTTACGCTGTTTTTATACTATAACTCTTGAAATAATGCAGCTACGAAGTTCTTCTTTACCATTTTCGACAGATAATTGAATACCCATTTTACATTATTACTACATTATATTTTCAATTTAAGCTACAATAAAAAAGTTATATTGCCTCAAAGTCAAAAAATCGATTTTTTTTCGGTAAAAAATGTGTACTTTGCAGTCAATTAAAAAAAATTAAATTGTATCTTCAAAAAGTTTTATATTGTGTTGTTCTTAGGAAAATTCTCTACAAGTTTGCGGCAAACTTCTGGCAATGACGAGCAACTGAAGAAATCAACCCAGCCATTCTTTATTGATGAATTACTGTACATTTTTCACACTCCATTTTTATATACACTTTGTCAAAATTAATTTTTGAAAATTCTGCTAAATGGAACAGACATACAACAAAAAAAAGTGATGATTTAAAAAATTTTTTTAATGCTCTATTCGATTGGGTCAAAATTGGGTTTTGGGACCAAATCTTTTTTTGGTGGATTCGATTGTGGTTAAAGTGGTTAACGTACATAATTTCAAAATGTATGAAAATTGTAATTTTTAAACCGAGTTGGTAGGTAGATTTAACCGACAAAAAGTGGTAAAAAAATAGTTGAAATAATTGTTGTTCTTTTACCGCAATTGCTGGCTTTTTCGCTCTTACAGTGAGCTCAAAGCTCATTGCAGAGATAGGATACTGGCAATATAGAAGTATTACATAATGCAATAAACCCAATAATTTATCAAAATAAAACGAATCTTTTTAAAACTGTATACGACATCGTTTAGTGCTAATACATTTTGTTTTGAATATATGAACGATTTCCTTTAGAGCAGTTCATTTTGTCGGTAAAAATTCCCAAACTTTGTATTAAAACTGTAGAGTGGACTATCTTCGACATATATGCCGAAGCTGAAATACCCCCACACAGTATGATCCATTTAGAAGTATCTCGAACATAAAGAAAAGTTGTCTCAAGACCCCATATTGAGCCATTTATAGGTGGATTCGGAGACTCAGACCAGACAGACGGACATCGCTAAATCGACGCAAGAGGTCACGCTGATCTAGAATATATATACTTTTCAATACCGGACACGCCTTTATATGGGCGTTACAAACGTTGTGTCAAAGTTAGTATACCCTGCCACAGTGAGTGTGGGGGTATAAAAAAATAGCTTAATTCAACATAAAAACATACATATTTTTGTTCGAGATATTTATAATACTCAGTAACTAAGAATAAACCAAATAAACTTTGGTGATTTTTTTATGTTTTTTTTTGTTTTTGATCAATTTAGTCCCAGAAAAAACATTCTTAACTCGCGTTGTATAGAAATTGCTTTTAAATTTTTTCATAATGTTTATTTGGCTATAACAAAAAAACTTTCCCATAGAAACTGTTTTTAAAGGTTTTTTCAAAATATTCCAGCTTACGAACAAAAACTTGCTTCGCAACATCACAAAAAATAAATTTTCTGGCAAAAGAAAATTTCAATTCCATAAAACCTTGTAAAATCGATTCAATTTGAGTATTGTTTCAATAATTTTGTACTGAAAAATTAACCTCTGGGGGGGAGGGGGGCGGTGATTGGAACCCCCAAAACATCCCCTTGCGCACGGGCCTGACGTACACCCCTTTCTTTATGTGTAGTGGCTGTCTGACACAATTATTTATTGTATTGATATCAATAGAAAGGTCTATTCAATACCCTTCGACCTCTCCACACCTTAATCCGTTAAGTACACTTCGAGAAATTCCCGGTAGAAAAAGGGCATACTTTTCGAACTTTGAGACTTTGAGTATATGTTTTTATCCTCGAAACTTAAAATTTATAAATAATAAAAAACTAGAGAGTGGACTATCTTTGGCTATACCGAAGTTGAAATACCCCCACACAGTAGGAAGAAGTACCTCGATGGAGCCCTGACCATGTCCAAAATCCATTTCTAAAAATTTCCAATTAAATCCAACAAAAAAAAAATTGGTCTCAAGACCCCATTTAGACCCTTATATATGGGGCTTCGGAACCTCGGACCATGTCCAAAATCCATTTCTAAAAATTTCCAATTAAATCCACCAAAAAAAAAAAATTGGTCTCAAGACCCCATTTAGACCTTATATATGTGGCTTCGGAACCTCGGACCATGTCAAAAATACGTTTCTAAACATTTCCAATCGAATACAACAATAAAAAAGACTTGAAAAATGTTTACCTTTTTTTTCGGGAGCCAGCCCAGTTTTTGTCCGATTTGGCTGATTCTCGAACTTGATCTCAGTATTCACGAGAAAAACATGTAAAAAAAGTTTCAAGTCGATATCTCCAAAACTGCGACCGCTATCGTGCGGACGGACAGACGGACAGACGGACAGACGGACAGACGGACAGACGGACAGACGGACGGACAGACAGACGGACATCGCTAAATCGACTCAGGAGGTGATACTGATCAAGAATATATATACTTTTCCATACCGGACACGCCTCCTTATGGGCGTTACAAACGTTGTGACAAAGTTAGTATACCCTGCCACAGTGAGTGTGGGGGTATAAATATACCTAAAACTAAAAGCGATAAACTGATCATTTATTAAATCTAGAAGAAATTATTCAGCGTGCACTAAATGCTAGTACAGTCGAACCCGCTTAACTGAAACACGAATTTGTAAGACATTTGGTTTCAGTTATGCGCCACACAAAAAAATAATCGCTTGGCGGGAGGTTGTGGTAACAAATATTCGTCTGCAGCTCTAGTTTTCGCTTGAGAGAGACTCAAATTCGCTTGTAATACCAGAAGAAACGCTAAAATGTTCAATTCGGATATAACAACAGAATAGTAGATTGAAGCAGCCACTTTTTTTCAGCTGACAGAACATTTCAAATTAAAAATCTACCACAACCGAATCCACACTCGCGTGTAGCAACTGAATTTGCTTGTGAACCGTGACAACTAACAGTGATGCCATGCAGGAAGCAAAAGACCACAGTGTTGCAAATCGATTTTTATTTTAACTTTTGTGTTTTTATTTATTGATTTCTTCCTTTTAATTTTCTTTTATCAAAATTCACAAAAATAAACATTTGACCAGCAAAGGCTGCAAACTAATTCAGAAAAATAGTTAAAGGCTTAAGCCCATGCCACACAGGCGTCCTTTGACCCCTATTTATTTGAATTTTTACTCCGTTTTACGCTGTTTTAATTTTTTGATGTGTGCCACACGCAAAAATATTTGACGTCAGGTCAATCTGACACCTTTTATCTTTATGTCACAAAAGGGTTGCTATAAGTGGTCTATACTTACGATTTAACGTATGCGATGTATAGTATGCGATAATTTTGTAGATGGGGGTAATGGAAGTTTTTTTTTGACAATTTCGGGGCCATAAAGATTATTTTTATCAATATGTACAAACATTTTCTTTTTTTTACGTATTTCTTTAACAAATTTTGCAATTAAAATAACACTCTTTTGAAATAATATTCACTCTTTCAATTAGTGTTCATTTTTAATTTTCCCAAACCACAAAAATTTTAATTTGACAAACAACAAAAATTTGTGTGGCATCCCCTTTAGTATATCGCCCATCACTATTACAAACATTTTCTTTTTTTTACGTATTTCTTTAACAAATTTTGCAATTAAAATAACACTCTTTTGAAATAATATTCACTCTTTCAATTAGTGTTCATTTTTAATTTTCCCAAACCACAAAAATTTTAATTTGACAAACAACAAAAATTTGTGTGGCATCCCCTTTAGTATATCGCCCATCACTATTATTCATCAAATTTTGTCCATCACTATTATGCATCCATCTTGTTTATCTTTTATCTAGAAAATATTTTTAAAACCTAATTAATAATTAGTAATTATGATTAAACTATAATGAATTGCAAACAAAAAGATGTGTTTTATGCTTCGAAAAATTGTGCGGAATAGCTTCTATTTTGTTAACTTCCGAAAAACACGTATTTCAACATTTTAAATTTTTTGCAAATTGAATGAAATAATTAAATATTGCGTTTTATGAAAGCGCTTTAATTGTGGATATAAAGCACCATATGTATTTGCAGTAAAAAGTATGTTGCCAATCAAATTCGTGTAAGAATTGAGAATTATTTCGCATTAAAAGTCTTGTGCTTATATATGAAATTAAATTATAAAATTATTTCTCTAGTTTTACAAGACAACATCAAACACATTTGCTTTCATTTTCTTACATTCTTTTTCGTAATACTTTTTTTTGTATATTTTTTTTCATTTGCACAATTTATGTAAGTAAATTGTTGTCTCGCTCTTACATGTTAGCATTATTTTTGACATTCTTTTTGCAGTATCAGAGAGATGTTGCTGCGTCAGACAGTAGATGTTGGGACAACAGATAGTAGATGTTGGGACAACAGATAGTAGATGTTGGGACAGCCGCTAGCATTCGGTTGGCCGAAAATTCTGCTGCCCCAACAGTTTTTGTTTTCTGGGTGCGGGTTTTTCACTTAAGCGATTTCACTTAAGCGACTTGAAAATGTTTCACTTAAGCGAATTTCGCATAACAGAATAATATTTCACTAAAACGAAGTAGGTTTAAGCAAAAATTATAAGTTTTTACGCATAAATGGCATTTTCTCATAAATGGCATTTTTAAAGTATAAATTATTGATTTGGGAATGAAATTTCATTTAATCGGGTTTTTCAGTTAAGCGGGTTTCAGTAAAGCGAAATATTTTGTATGAAAAAGTGAAAAAAATCATGGGGAGTCAATTTTGGTTTCACTTAAACGGGTTTCACTTAAGCGGGCTCGACTGTAGTGTGTAGTAGCCGGTTCTGGGTTTATAAGAGGAAGGTGCAAAAGCTTTTCCGTTTTCCAAACCGCAAGCTTAGGGGTTTGCATCTCGGGTTTTTTCACCTTCCTCCTGATTGAGTTGAATCTAGGCTAAAAGCTTGACATATGTCGGTAAACGCTATCTGGACTGTCCAGATTTTTCGTCCTGAGTCCAGATTTTCAATAATTTGTCCAGATAAAAGTTTCACTGATATTTTGCGTTAAAAAAAAAATAAGTCAGAAAACCCAACGAAATAATAGCGTTTTCGTTTTTATAAAAAAGAAAGTTTTATGTCAAATAGTTTTATTTTTACTACGCAAGAGTTTTTAGCCATTCAAATAACTTTTACCCTAAGGAAAAAAATGGAATAATGGTTGATTTCATAAAATCTGAAGTAATTAAACATGAATTGAATAAGACTGTATACGCATGTGTTGAATTAATAGGAAAAATGATTAAATCAAAATTATAATTAGTTTTTCCTATTAATTCAATTAGTTTCTACTATTATTTCAATAGTAATGTATCCTATTGACCAAATTTAATAGTATTTTTTTCTGAGTGCAGGCCTGCATTGTCAGAGAACAGACTGAATCGATGTTATTGTTATTAAATTTCGAGCTATGTCTAATTAAAACCGTTTAGAACAAAATGAGAACCTCTAGAAATTCAGGTGTTAAAGGCGTGCACTGAACTTGGCATTTATTTGTATACCCCCACACACTACTGAGGCAGGGTATCTTTACTTTGCCACAACGTTGCAACATGCAAAATGATCTTCGTCTGGATTTTGAAAAAAAAAATATCTCGACTTTTCCATTTTCAACTGAAAACAACAAAAAAAAATCGGAAATTTTTTTTATTTTAATGGCATATTTTTATGAAATAGTAAAGTAGGAATTGGATAGCAATATGTAAGGATATACATTGGTTACTCCTCACATTGAAAAAAACAATTAAATTACATAGCTTATTATGAAAAAAAACACCTTTACAGGTCTATTCTGGCGCGGTTAGAAGTTTGTAACCGCCTTTAGTACCTTCTCATTGGCATGCAACAAACATTTTACCTTTTGTCTCTCGCCAAAAAAAACCTGTAAATTTGTCTTTTTCTGTTTTGAAAGACGTTGAACTTAAGTTTAAAAACAGTACAATGCTATTCTTTCCACAAATATTTTGTAGCAAAGGGCCGCTTGTAACAATTTACTGTTTTTAAAAGTGTGCAGAACTCTTTACAGTTTAGTCTGACAATTTTGTGGTCGAAAGCAATAAGCACTTAAGTCGAAACACAATTTCAAAATGGTCTACTTTTTAAAAAAAGGTTGTGTGGTGTGGTGTAGTTCCATAAATATTTCAAAAGACTTTTCGAAAAATGTTTAGAATGACGTATACAGTAGACCGTATCACCTTATAGGGGGGAAAAAAAAAGTTAACCGCACACCATCTAATTTGAAGCAAATTTGGAAGGAGATTCCGAAACAAATTTTCTTTTTTTTTTGGCCGATCGTAGAGGTAGCGCATTGACATATTTCTTCATTATGTCGCCTTTTATCATCCGATTTTCGGATTTGGTTGGTTCGCCTTAGGCCCGAGAAGGGGTAATCCGCCCCTGTGTATACGTCATTCTAAACAATTTAGGAAGACTCTTCTGAAATATTTATGGAACCATACCACACAACATTTTTTTTAAAAAGTAGACCAATTTGAAATTTCGTTTCGACTTAAGTGTTTATTGCTTTTGACCACAGAATTATAACACTCAACTATAATGAAGACTGTAAACAGTTTAACACATTTTCAAAAACAAAAAAGTCAGTTAGTAAATAGGTATCAGCGATCCTGTACTACAAAATATTTGTAGAAAGAATAGTATTGTACTGTTTTTAAACTTCAGTTGCAAAGCTTTCAATGCCTTTTAAAACTAAGAAAAGACAAATTTACAGGTCTATTCTGAAATCGACAATTTGAAGTCTGCATTTTAGCATTTTTAAGATTTGTATAATTTACTAGAATATGCAAATTGTAAAAAATGCCTTTAACGACCAAACAATTTATGAAAATGTCGCTCATTAATTGCGAAACATTTTAGCCCTAAAATTGACTCTTTATTTGAAATCAGCGACCATGAACTAACCAATGTATACAATTTCAGCAAAGCCGAATATTCTTCAACAAAGATGTGTCGGTTAAAATCATCACAACTTCCGTCGATTTTGCTCGATGTTCCTCGTTAATATCAACTTTTTTGGAATCGATTAAAACATGTGGAATAAGATATGTCAGATCTATTAAAGAAAAAAAAATGTTAAAATCAAAGCTTGCTTTCAGCTACCAGAACATTTTAAAAAATAAGAAAATTTCGATGTGAATTGCAATTATTGTCAAAACCAACAGTGCTACATTCAAACCGACTTCATATTTTAGATCAGAGACCCCAAATTAATTAATATATAAAGTGTCATCAAAATCCGAGCACTATTTCAAATGTTTTTCATTTTTGTATGGGGAAAAAGAAGTGCATTCCGCGCCGACTTTTCGTTATCAAAGATTAAGGTGAAATAAATGGCAATCAGAAGATGAGTGCCATTATGTAATTAAGTAAAATTATTTTTGAAACATTCAAGCAAATTTGAAAATTTACAACTAAATAGCTATGAAAATTGAAAACTTAGGGAGGTCTTTTAAAAAATTTTATATTTTGACCAATTTTTGCAGTATAAAATCGTAAAATTAAAAACAGTTGGCTAAAAGTTATTGCCATCTTTTTAAAACATTATTATTTGTATATTAGGCTATAGAACTGAATTTTTGCATTTTCGAAAAAACTAGGTCGAAAATATTTTTTGGCAGCTGCGCCCCAATATGTGGCGTGAAAGTTTTGCACAACCAATCGTTACTTTGTAATGATTACTTTTCTGATTAATGCTAAGAGCATCGATTTTTTGAACCATTAATATTAACGATTTTTTACCATGGGTGTTGCGAAAAAAATGTTTTCAATAATATTTGAATATTATATCGTAAAGAAAAAGTCAAACTGTATATTTTAAAATCCTAAATTAAAAAATGAGTCTTATCATTCTTTTTGTTGAAAAGTAGGCTTCTGTAAGTAGTGTTTAACATTCTGTAAGTAGCGTTTAGCAGCATTGACATTGAGACGCGTGAATTGGTTGTTGTCTCAGTTCGCCCTTTGGTTGTTGTCTCAGCTCGGCCTTTGGTTGTTGTCTCAGCTCGGCCTTTGGTTGTTGTCTCAGCTCGGCCTTTGGTTGTTGTCTCATTTCGCCCTTTGGTTGTTGTCTTAGTTCAATTTTTAACATTAAAATGAAGAACTTTTTTTGCATATACCACTTGATCGACACACTTCACGGATGGGTTTTTCGATACAATTGTACTTTTTCAATACAATTTCATTTAAAAAAGTACGTAAGTACGGGTCCAAGCCTGCAAACAAAATCAGAACAACACATTTTATTAGACATTAATTGCATTTTCCTTTGTTGGTTTCTTCAACATCTACATTTTACCCTAAATGCACACTAGCAAATATTGGATGGCCGAACTAGTCAGCAGATGAACTTAGGTGGCGAATATCTCAATTCCTCTGAAATTTTGGCCAAATCTACTGGCAACACTGATTGCCACCACAGTTCAAAACCACTTTGGTTGTGGTATATGTTTTAGCGAATTTATAGTAAATTATGGCAAATTTATTGTTTACTATGACGCAGTGCTGCGGAGAAATCCGTATTTATACGAAATTGTGAAACTTTCAGGAAAAATACGTATTTTTATACGGATTTCTTGAAAATACGGTTTTCGCATTTTATTCTGAAACCACTTGTGGAAACTGCTTAACTACAAAATGATTGAAGTCAAAAATCTAGCCGAACAACCGATAAAAAATAAGCTGGTTTGGCCATGTTTCGCTCCAGGAGGCACTTGACCTTTCTGAGTTTGGTTACGGGATTCGAACGTAATCCACAACATGCTGCCAGAGAAAAATTATAAAATTTGGCTCATGACTGGTGAGGAGCAGTGTGACCAAAGGGTCCAAGGGTCCTTGGACCCATTTTGAGTGGTTGGGACCTACTTTTTACCAAAAAGTATGATAAGACCCTTTTTAAATTAAGCAATTTAAAATTTACATATTGATTTTTTTTTCCGATATAATATTGAAATATTATTGAAACATTATTTTGGCAACACTGGTTAAGAAATCGTTAATATAACACAAGTTTACAGCAAAATGTATCCTCGACTTTTGATAGTCATTTCCTATGTAAAAACCCACGCTGAATCCGAATATGAAGTCGAAATTATAAGTATAATAGTTTTGGAGATATTGCACTATTTGCATATTTTGCATTTTGAAACACATTATTGCAAATATCTCCGGTTTCGATTGTCCAATTACAAAAAGTTTAATATCGGTAATTGTATTGGCTACTTATCTGTAATACAAAACTTTCCAACTAGATTATCGGTTTAGACAACAAATATGGGTTTAAAGAGAATTTTTCAAAATTCTAAAAATAAATTCTGCTGTTATCGTTAAATTTAAGTAGAATAAAAATTGTTCATCAAAGTTTCTTTCTTGGATATTGAAAGCCCATCTATTGCAAAGTAAAAGAGCACTTATTTTTTAAAATCGGTTGAAAAAATGGAAGTTATAAGCATTTGAGTAAAAAACATAAAATGCATTTTTTTCTCATTTTCACGATTTTTCCAGTTTTCTTTTTTTTTTATATTATAGGTACTAATCACTACGTAAGTTACATTTCAGACTCTTTTTGAAAATTTTCAACGGCATGAGGAAAAAACTCATGAGGAGCGATGGTGAAGGAGCAAATTTCCCTTAAGGGGGTTTTATACAAAATTAAATTTTATTATAACATCGCCCGAAGCTCAGAATAAACAATCGCTGTTTGACAGTTTTTCTAGATCAAATAATTGACGTTATTAATTAAAAAGTTGTGTAGTGCTATTTTATTACTCATGAATTGAAGTCACCGTGCTACTTATGGACAAATGGTCGAATAATATAAATATAGGGCCACGAATGGACTCGAAAATATTATTTCAAGCTTCCAAACACTAAGCTACCTGTTACTGTAACTACAATTACAAAAACAAAGTTTCAAAAAAGGTTTTATTATGGTTGGCGATATTTGATCCTGGCATCAGCGTTTACAAAATCAGTCTTAGATTCCTTTACTTAAGAATTTGATCAATGTTGGATCATCCTGGCAGGCCAATAGCTTAATACACATTATCCACCGTAGTAATTTTATCACATTTTAGGACCCCAGGCGAAGAGATCATTAATACCTTGATAATTTAAAACTTGTGAAACCCGGAGAAAGTTCTGGTAAACCCGGAGCCCGGAGATTGACTTCCAAACCAGGAGTCTCCGGGTCAAAATGAACCTGTTGGCAAGCATGTTCCAGGGCGCAATGGGCAGCTAGAAAAGGGGATTCACAAACTGCTCTAAATATATATACTGATGGCTCTTAACAAGAAGAAGGGGTGGGGCAGGGTCATTACGTCAAAAACCCCAATGTTAGCAAATCATTTAAATTACCTATCGAATGTAGTATTTTTCAGGCAGAGATAGTCGCAATAGAAAAAGCTGCTGAGAACTTTATAGGCAAGACTATAAATAAATAGACGGATAAATATAAGCCACAGTAAAATAACGAAGAAATTCTGTCCTAACTACAACAAAAAACAATCGCGCTACATCGTATCTCTAAGAAGAATCGAGACTGACAGTAGGGGTTGTAACGGGACGCTGTCTTATTGGCCATCACGCCCTTAGGATGGGTCTGATGTCAAACAACTGGTGTCGAACTGCAATGAACCGGAAGAATAGGAGACACTGGAACACCTGCTGTGTTTTTGTCCGGCTCTAGCTAGAACCAGGCTCAGGATACTGAGAAAAGCCTTTTTTAACTCGCTAATGGGGGTAACTACTCTGCTTCTTTCTCAACTGAAACACTTCGAGATGCAGACCAAAACCGTCTGTTTGGATAAGGACCGTGAAGGAAGAACTGCTGACTTCGAGTAAAATAGAGTGTCGTGGAGCACTATGGACCATATTGGTCTATGTGAGGCATATAGCCGCCACTCTACTCTACCCTAACCTAACCTATCCTAACCCAACATTCGCTTTGTTCAGTTTGTTCTCGCGAAGAACAAAATGCTTGACAATTGTTGAAACGAGTTTACCTCTTTTTAACGGTTTATAAAAACACTATCCTGAAAATAACTTGTTGAAAATCTTTCTAAAGACAAGACAGTACAAATTTTTCTAAAAATACAACCATAGTTGACTTTAAAGCATAGGGTAGAAGGGGGCGCATTCGCCACGTTTTTAAAAAATAACCAATCATTTTTTCTTACAAATTTTTTACAGTTCGAAACTTACATTTATTAAGTTTAATATTTTAACGTCTGAAAGCTTATATCTAAAAGCTTTCCACTAATTTTTCAACAAATTTTAAAAAATGCCAAAATGGCGAACTGTTCTACATATGGGGTAGAATCGCCAAGGGGTACAATTTGAAAACGCGCAAATTTGTTCGGTAAACATAATATTTTATTTAAGTATTGAATATCAGAAGCTAAAATAAAACATACAACAAATGCCCCAATTACATTTTTAGGAAACATTTTTCACAAAATGTAAAAAAAGTTAGTAAATGAGGTCCGAGTTTAATGCAGCTTTCCAAACGATTAATAATTGATGAGCTTAAATCATTGATTCTTCTGTTAAATTTTGTTGGTCGGTTTTGTTATACCAAATACACTGACGTTGTGCGCCAGGTGCGATTCGGTGAATGTGCTCCAGGTGTTCCCAATCACACAAATTCTTTTTTCATATTTTTACATGCATTAATATCAGCGGTATAATACCACAAAGTATCAATTTCCTAATGCAAAAACTTAATATATTATCACCACATTTTCTTACCCTAAAAAATTTTCACAGCACACCTAAAAACAAACAAACACGTTTTGCCGTGATCACGATTGAGGTAGAAAGAAGAAACTTTAGGGAAGAAACTTTATCGATATATGCACGCATACTGTCAATTAAAAAGAGTTTTAGTTTTTAAAAAAAGTGGGGGTGGCATATGCGCCCCTGGTGGCGAATCCTCCCCCTTCTACCCTACATGGGCATTTTCCATTACAAAATTTTTCAATTAAATATAGCAGTAATTGCAAATGGAAAAAATCTCAATTACAATTACAATTACAATTACTGTAATTGCAATTAAAATTTTTTCAAAAGTTTCAATTACATTTTCTTAATTACATTTGAAATTAAGAGGAAAAAAATAATCACTACTTTTAAAAAGTAATTAATTACATGAAAAATCTCGGATTACAGGAAAATTTAGGGAACAATTCAAAACATTTGAAACTTTTAGAATAAAAAACTAGGACTTTTCTTCGGTAAATCATGCCAGGTTGTAACTGCCACCAAGTGCGTCCATCGACTTTTTTGGGTGATTCATGTCAGTTGGTGTTGTTGCTGTCAGTTGACATGAATCACACAAATTACAATTACTGTAATTGCAATTATAATTAAAAAAAATATATATTACAATTACATGTAATTGTAATTGAGCGAGTTAATCATTACAAAATGTAATTGATACTGAAAAAAAATGTATAGAAAAAATGTTGTTTAATATATTTTTTATATATTTCTTATACAGAATAAGTTTTTTGAGTTTGATCACATATTGATAACTAGGGTGCGGATTCTCGTGCACTAAAAAATCGAAAATATGCATTTAAAATAAAACAAGTGAGTAAGTTTCAGTCGGGCAAGCCGACTTATATATACCCTACACCTACTGGGCCATACTGATTCCGAATTTTGATATGCTGACATCAAATTCGAAATCAGGTACCCCAAAAAATTTGGAAATTTCGATTTTAAATTCTAAATCACCGACCCCTAAAACCCCCCTATACAAAATTTCATACTGTTTTGATGAAATCTTTAAGTTTCGGCAGCCATATTGGTTACGCCATCTTGAATTTTTAAATTCCGACATAAAATTCGAAATCAGCGACCCCAAAAACCCCCATATACAAATTTCATACTGTTTTGTGTGGGGATAAAGGGGAGGTGATGGAGCCTTTTTAAAGTTCGAAATGGACTAACGTTCGTATTTTTTAAGCTACAGGACTAAAATTTTGTACTTAGGTTCGTGTTCGGGAACAAAATAAATTTTTTTTAAAAAAGGTAAAAAAAATTTTTTAAAAAAAGGGGAAAATAAAAAATAAATATAACACTTTAACCGACTAAAAAGCAGAAAATAAATTCCCTTTAAATTAATTTTCGCCATTTCGATTTAAAATTAAGGGTTTTTTGGCCACTTCTGACATTAGAAACAAACCAGCCAAAAACCCTTAATTTTAAATCGAAATTGTGGAAATTAATTTAAAGGGAATTTATTTTCTGCTTTCTAGTCGGTTAAAGGGTTATATTTTAAAAAACTTGTTGTTGACTCTTTTTTATTTAACCATGATTTTCTCGAAGTGTACTTAACGGATTTAAGTGTCCTTGGAGTCATTTGAAAGGTATTGATTAGAGCTTTAACTAAGGTTTTTATTAAAAACAATTTTTAAATTTGGTACATTTTATTAACAATTCCAAGTCAAATACTTTCTTGGGCCACTGTACAACAAATTTTTTTTTCACAAAACAATGTGAAGTTTTAATTGCAATTAAATTAAATTAAATTAAATCTTTTCGCAATTCGAGTTGGCTGCAACGCTCACAGCTTTTCAGTTTAGAAAAAATATGTTCCAAGCGATTTTCATCGGTGACCGCGAGAGCAGATCCACTCACAACATGAACAAAGCGTTCGGTGTTTTGTGGGTGGCAAAGAGAGAGAGAGAGAGCACAAAAACTCCAAATCAAAAAACTAACTCTCCATTCTCTGCAATCTATACGCAGAAGAGAGTGGAATTAATATATATATTTCTCCACGTCTGTCTGTATGTCTGTCTGTCTGTCTTTCTGTCTATATGTCTGTCTGTCCCTAACACGAACCGATTCAAAATTTACAACTTCACATAAAAAATGAAAATATATTTGTTTAAGGTGTGAAATTTCATTAAAACAAATAAAAATGTGAATCATTTATAAATTAAAATTCCCGAAAAAAAATACTACAAAATGAACACCATTCTTAGAAGTCACTCAAGAAATTGTAAAAGGGGAAATCAAAACTTAAAAAAATTTATTTCTCGGAAAGCAGATTCTTGCTACAATAAAAGATTCAGATTCGGTTTTAGTACGTCAAAATACATAATACGAAAATAAAAATTGAAAAAATCCAATGATTAAAACGCTTTGCAATAAAAATAATCGACAATCGGAAATAATGTTTAGCCGTAACAGGTGAAAACATTGTTAGGTGGCAACGCTAGCCTTTTGGTAGTATTATTTCCTTAAAGGTGGCAATGGTAAATCAAAGCTATATTTTTGTGTGTATATACACATTCACTATACAGCTTGATGAACTATATCGCCATTAGCTCAATTTATTTTATAGCTGGCTGTGGTCTGTTGGCTAGAGCTTCGGCCTATGACTGCGGCAGTCATAGGTTCAAGCCCGCCACCGGTCGTATTTTTTTTTGAATCCATTGCTTGATATTCTTTTTTTAATCTTTCTTTTTTAATGTAACAGTTCAACTTTACACAATTACATCATCAAACAAAATTTCTTTCTATTCTTTACAAAATTTAATAAAAGTTCACATATTTCACAAATGATTTTCATATGTATATATAAATTATGGAATTCACCATACGGCTTGGCTTACCTAACCGCCATCAGCTGAAATTATTTTATAGCTGCCTGTGGTCAGTTGGGTAGAGCTTCCGCTTTGTCTGCGGCAGTCTTGGGTTCAAGCCCGCCACCGGTCGTATTTTTTTTTTAATCCATTGCTTGATATTCTTTTTTCTTTTTTTAATCTTTCTTTCTTAATTCTTTTTTAATGTAACAGTTCAACTTTACACAATTACATCATCAAACAAAATTTCTTTCTATTTAATAAAAATTTAATAAAAAATTACAAATTTCACAAATTTCTATAAAAAAAATTACATTTAAATTTTAAAAACATAGAAAACATTTTTGCATTTAAAATATATTTAGTAAACATTTAATTTTTTCAAATTAGTGTGTTTTTTTCCCATGCATGGCACGGGCAAATTTACTAGTACAATAATGTTTTGCAAGCAAAGACTATGTCAATGCAATCGAACGGAAATCTCTAAGCATACGATTAAATGTTCAATAAAACTTAATACCGAAAATTAAGATATTATCCTTTCGAAAATCCAAAAAAAGCATCATATTCTCTTCCTTGGCACAACTATGAAGTTTTAAAAAAAAAAATATGATAATCGGTTGGCTAGTTTTTGCTCCTACCCGTTACAAAAAAATTAGCGTTCTAATTTTATAAATAGTAAAGATAAAGATAAATTCTATAAAAGCTACATACAAAGTTTTTTCTACAACTAACGGTTGATCCTAAAGAGCCGATTTTACACACAACACACATTTTTAAGTGTATATTTATTTTGATAAAAAAAAAACACACATTCCAGATTTTGGTATGTTCTATTAAGACGCATGCGTGTTTTTTAAAAGTACTAACAGTGTTTACACACGCAAAGATGTGTGTAAAATGTGTCTAAAAGTTTTACACACTTTAGGTGTGTATGAATAACACATTTCAATGGTTACTTAAACTATTGGCGGGAATTCATTATGGTTTGAAGGCGAAGGAAATCACAATTTCTGGAGCAACAAATTGTACGAAAAGGTGCCAAATGTTGGTGTTCTTTAACAAAGAAGGAGAGAATGCGTTTCGAAAGACAAGCTTTATCATGTACGGCAATTATAATGTATGCATCTAATTTTCTTTTCATTGCAGGCCTGCAAAAAGTCGAGTCTTTGCAAAAAGGGTCGGTCAACGTTTGACCCTTGCGCAACGAGATTAAAACTGCGGAAAATTGGAAAACTTTTACAATTTTGCATTTTTACAAGCAGTGCTTTGTACAACATTTCATATTTTTCAAAATTTTACAATTTTGTTGTTGTTATTCTCAATGAATTGTTAGTTTTTGGTGAAACAAATACATTTGGCTGCTATTGTTATGTGTTTTCGTAATTTTTTTTATTGGGATCCTTTTTAAAGCCACAGGACCATTTTTTTAACCCTTTTTGAAAACGTCCAACGGTCACCCTGCCCCGTGGCGTTGCCCACGTAAAAAATACAGACATTCACAACAGAGAAGCGAAATGGAAAAATTCGTATCGTTACAGTGATATATGAAAAAAGTGATTCTGCTGCGATCCGGTATTTGACGTTTTGGCAAATTCGTTGTCTCTTTTTTCCAAGTATAGTCATTTACAGCGATTCGTTTCTTTAGCTGTTGTTTCAGTTTTCTTTGTGTTTGGAATATATCCAGGGTTGGCATTCAGCTAAAAATGTTACTACCAATAATTTTGCTAACCGCAGTCTGATACATAAATTAAACTTAATTATATGATTTTTAAATTAAAGGTTAAGTTATTATTTGGATTATTATTATTGTTACCCTACAAATTATTCGGCTTGCATCACCATATCAAAGAACGTTGTACAAAGAATAGAAAATCACTGTCGCAATTTTACTTCATACCGACTAAGGCATTCAATCCCGGGATCCCGAAATCCCGGGATCCCGAACGTTTTCTAAATCCCGGAAACCCGGGATTTTGAGTCCGGAATCCCGGGATTAAAAAAATTGAATTTTTATGCATTGTTTAAGATATTTTCGACGCTTTTCCACAAAAATACTGCAGTGCGTTTACTTTCAATCTAATTGGTAAACACAAAAAGCTCACTTTCGTAGACTTAGTGCTACACACACAAAAAATTAAGACAATTTTTGTCAATAACAGTGAACAAAACATTTTTATCGATCTGAATAAAATTTTTTCAAATTGAAACAATTTTTTTTATTCGACAAAAATGTAGATATAATTAATAAAATTATTTTGTTGACCGTTTGAGTGTTGTACTTTTGAATGGATTCAGCGTGGCAAAATAAATAATAATGCAACTCAATTTAACACATAAATTACACTGTGCAACAATTTAAGGCAAATTTTTTAGGGCCTCTACGAAATTTTTGTGGGATGATAGTATTGTATGTGACAGTAAAACCCTAGCTGGGTTTTGCTCCACCTCATCACAATTTTTTTTTAGACGTCATAATGCATTGTCACAGCTTTTCATTTGTAAAAAGTGTTTAGCGGTTGAACTGATTTAGATAATCCCGTACTCTTTTTTTTTGTTGGAAAGGTAATTTCTTGATCTTTCCTCCAGTTTTAAGGAATTGAAAATCGTACTAGTAGTTGTTTACAAATCGGAATTTGAACGTTTTAATTTTTTTATGTTTTTATTTATTTTTTTTTTAAATTTAAAGTTGCAACGTTCAAATTCCGATTTCTCAACAACTTCTAGTTCGATTGTTCGATTTTTGTTTAATGCAATATTTATTAAAATAATATTTACGTGGAATTAAAATAAAATTAAGCTTAAAATATTGTTGCAACAGTTTTTTCTTTAATCCCGAAAATCCCGAATAAATCCCGGGATCCCGGGATTGTAATTTCAAATCCCGAAATCCCGGGATTTTCAAAAACACTTCGGGATTGAATGCCTTAATACCGACAAACCGTGATCACGGTCGCTGTTTAAAAGAACGATGATTAAGAAATTACGTTCACTAAGAACGCCGTTCCAGAAAAATCACCGGATCGCTCATCTCTAGTGCAAAACAACATGCAATATTGTTTTGCAAGCACAAACTATGCCAATGTAATCGAACGGAAATCTGTATTCAAAACGGTGTTTAAAACCAGGGCCCCTCACGAATAATGGCTATCTAGTTAATAAAATTTTCCAATTAATTTTTCATTTTGAGATAGATTTTATTCCTCAAACACCTAAAAATTTTCAGTTCATGTTTTAAGAAAAATAAATTCATATAATATGGCGTGTATGGGTCAGAAGAATGTAATGAAGAAGCGGTGCATGCGGCCTGGCAGAAAAACCAATAATGGTTACCTAAATTACTTGCGCGAATTCCGTATTAGAAATTGCGGTGTGACGGCTAGGGAAGTTATAAGTGCTGGAGCGAAGAGCTGGAATAAGCTAAGTGCGGAAGAAAAGGAAAAATACAACTTAATGGTAAGCGGTTTGATGTGAATTTCATTTGAAACATTAAATTTATTTTCTTTTCGTTTTGGTTTCTTAAAAATGCAGGGTCCCAAGTCCGCACAGCGAAGCAATCGACGCAGAAAGTCAAAACGGTGTTTAAAACCAGGGCCCCTCACGAATAATGGCTATCTAGTTAATAAAATTTTCCAATTAATTTTTCATTTTGAGATAGATTTTATTCCTCAAACACCTAAAAATTTTCAGTTCATGTTTTAAGAAAAATAAATTCATATAATATGGCGTGTATGGGTCAGAAGAATGTAATGAAGAAGCGGTGCATGCGGCCTGGCAGAAAAACCAATAATGGTTACCTAAATTACTTGCGCGAATTCCGTATTAGAAATTGCGGTGTGACGGCTAGGGAAGTTATAAGTGCTGGAGCGAAGAGCTGGAATAAGCTAAGTGCGGAAGAAAAGGAAAAATACAACTTAATGGTAAGCGGTTTGATGTGAATTTCATTTGAAACATTAAATTTATTTTCTTTTCGTTTTGGTTTCTTAAAAATGCAGGGTCCCAAGTCCGCACAGCGAAGCAATCGACGCAGAAAGTCAAAACGGTGTTTAAAACCAGGGCCCCTCACGAATAATGGCTATCTAGTTAATAAAATTTTCCAATTAATTTTTCATTTTGAGATAGATTTTATTCCTCAAACACCTAAAAATTTTCAGTTCATGTTTTAAGAAAAATAAATTCATATAATATGGCGTGTATGGGTCAGAAGAATGTAATGAAGAAGCGGTGCATGCGGCCTGGCAGAAAAACCAATAATGGTTACCTAAATTACTTGCTCGAATTCCGTATTAGAAATTGCGGTGTGACGGCTAGGGAAGTTATAAGTGCTGGAGCGAAGAGCTGGAATAAGCTAAGTGCGGAAGAAAAGGAAAAATACAACTTAATGGTAAGCGGTTTGATGTGAATTTCATTTGAAACATTAAATTTATTTTCTTTTCGTTTTGGTTTCTTAAAAATGCAGGGTCCCAAGTCCGCACAGCGAAGCAATCGACGCAGAAAGTCAAAACGGTGTTTAAAACCAGGGCCCCTCACGAATAATGGCTATCTAGTTAATAAAATTTTCCAATTAATTTTTCATTTTGAGATAGATTTTATTCCTCAAACACCTAAAAATTTTCAGTTCATGTTTTAAGAAAAATAAATTCATATAATATGGCGTGTATGGGTCAGAAGAATGTAATGAAGAAGCGGTGCATGCGGCCTGGCAGAAAAACCAATAATGGTTACCTAAATTACTTGCTCGAATTCCGTATTAGAAATTGCGGTGTGACGGCTAGGGAAGTTATAAGTGCTGGAGCGAAGAGCTGGAATAAGCTAAGTGCGGAAGAAAAGGAAAAATACAACTTAATGGTAAGCGGTTTGATGTGAATTTCATTTGAAACATTAAATTTATTTTCTTTTCGTTTTGGTTTCTTAAAAATGCAGGGTCCCAAGTCCGCACAGCGAAGCAATCGACGCAGAAAGTCAAAACGGTGTTTAAAACCAGGGCCCCTCACGAATAATGGCTATCTAGTTAATAAAATTTTCCAATTAATTTTTCATTTTGAGATAGATTTTATTCCTCAAACACCTAAAAATTTTCAGTTCATGTTTTAAGAAAAATAAATTCATATAATATGGCGTGTATGGGTCAGAAGAATGTAATGAAGAAGCGGTGCATGCGGCCTGGCAGAAAAACCAATAATGGTTACCTAAATTACTTGCGCGAATTCCGTATTAGAAATTGCGGTGTGACGGCTAGGGAAGTTATAAGTGCTGGAGCGAAGAGCTGGAATAAGCTAAGTGCGGAAGAAAAGGAAAAATACAACTTAATGGTAAGCGGTTTGATGTGAATTTCATTTGAAACATTAAATTTATTTTCTTTTCGTTTTGGTTTCTTAAAAATGCAGGGTCCCAAGTCCGCACAGCGAAGCAATCGACGCAGAAAGTCCAAACGGTCGAATTACTAAACATAAAATGGCATGTATAGGAGTAAAGAAGCGGTGCATGCGGCCTGGCCGAAAAACAAACAATGATTACGTTTGACCCTTGCGCAACGAGATTAAAACTGCGGAAAATTGGGAAACTTTTACAATTTTGCATTTGTACAAGCAGTTACCTTTGCTTTGTACAACATTTCATATTTTTCAATTAAAGAATAGACATTTATTAAGTCGCCAAGCCTACTTCCTATTGTAAAATTTAAAATTAAAAAAAATTTTATTTTTTGAAATTTTTAAAATAGAGATTTTATTATGAAGGTTCTATAAAATTTTAGAATTTTGTTGTTGTTATTCTCAATGAATTGTTAGTTTTTGGTGAAATAAATACATTTAGCTACTATTGTTATGTGTTTTCGTAATTTTTTTTATTGGGATCCTTTTTAAAGCCACAGGACCCTTTTTTTAACCCTTTTTGAAAACGTCCAACGGTCACCCTGCCCCCGTGGCGTTGCCACGTAAAAAATACAGACATTCACAACAGAGAAGCGAAATGGAAAAATTCGTATCGAAAATATAATTTTTATTCAAACTGAAAATTTTTCAATATTTCTGAACTAAACTCCTCAGAAAATGAATAAAGTTTGAAAATTTTGTGTATAAATTTCAAAGACTGCGTGGATTTATTTTGACAACAACTTTTGCTTAACCCATTTTCGCCCACACTTGCGTTTGCGCAGCCTTATTTTATAAATTTGCATAAAATGTGTAGTGTAGGAGGAAGAAATAGAATGGAGGGCAATAAGTTCATGCGGCCTGGTCGAATGACTGGAAATGGTTACTTGAACTTCTTGCGCGAATATTGAAAGAAACATTGCGGACTGACGGTTGTTGAAGTAGTTGTTGAGGTTGCCAAGGCCTGGAGTAAGTTGAGTTGCGAGGAAAAAGACGCGTCCAAATTAAAGGTAAGCTGTTCGATTTCTGTTAAAATAAATGTAATTGTAGGCAAAATATTTGGTTTCTTTTTTTCTTTCCCTTCCAATATATGAGCCGAAAAACTAAAGTCTCTCGACGGTCCAACGGTCAAACTCGAGAGCCTGTCGAAGATCTCCAAAGGCAAAGCGCAAACGTAGATTGCAGCGTCGACGCAGCAATGTTTGCAAACCCATACCGTGCCACACTAAAAACCCTTATTTTTAAAAAGAAATTATGAATAGAATTCAAAGTAAATTTATTTTCAGCTTTTTAGTCGTGTGAGGGGGTTTTATTTAAAAAGCTTGTTTTTACTCTTTTTTATTTTTCACTTTTTTTTAAAGAAGGAGAGAATGCGTTTTGAAAGACAAGCTTTATCACGTACGGCAATTATAAGGTATGCATCTAATTTTCTTTTTATTGCAGGCTTGCAAAAAGTCGAGTCTTTGCAAAAAGGGTCGGTCAACGTTTGACCCTTGCGCAACGAGATTAAAACTGCGGAAAATTGGGAAACTTTTACAATTTTGCATTTTTACAAGCAGTTACCTTTGCTTTGTACAACATTTCATATTTTTCAATTAAAAAATAGACATTTATTAAGTCGCCAAGCCTACTTTCTATTGTAAAATTTAAAATTAAAAAAAATTTTATTTTTTGAAATTTTTAAAATAGAGATTTTATTATGAAGGTTCTATAAAATTTTAAAATTTTGTTGTTGTTATTCTCAATGAATTGTTAGTTTTTGGTGAAATAAATACATTTTGCTACTATTGTTATGTGTTTTCGTAATTTTTTTTATTGGGATCGTTTTTAAAGCCACAGGACCCTTTTTTTAACCCTTTTTGAAAACGTCCAACGGTCACCCTGCCCCCGTGGCGTTGCCCACGTAAAAAATACAGACATTCACAACAGAGAAGCGAAATGGAAAAATTCGTATCGTTACAGTGATATATGTTGGAAGGGAAAGAAAAGAAAGAAACCAAATATTTTGCCTACAATTACATTTATTTTAACAGAAATCGAACAGCTTACCTTTAATTTTTGGAATCTTAAAAAATTGCAACAATGCAGTAAATTTTACCAAAATTCATCTTTTAAACCAAATTAAAAAAAAAAGACGAACATTTCTACCATTTCTATTTTTCTTTTTTTAAACTCCGAATAATTGTTTGATTAATCGATTAGTTCACAATTGTTTTTTGAAAAATCGATTCTTTTGCCAACTTTGGCCATCCCCATGTGTGCAGACCATAAAAAGTGATATTAGACAAAAAAATTATATTCCAAAGTTCGATTGGGTTAATCGTATATAACTCTAGACCTTGGTAATGAAAGTTGAAAATCGACTTTCGACTCTACGCTCAACTATAATCAACTCGATTATCAGAACAATTATCAGAATCGATTAATCGATAATTGAAATCGACTATTTTTATCGATTTTTTTATACTTTTATATTTTTGCCATGCATTGATGTGTTCGTTGGCAACCCTGGATGATGGCTATTTTTTTTTACTGTTACGTCTGTTTACATATGAACAACAGAAACACATGGCTTTGTGTTTTTTTATTCAAACTGAAAATTTTTCAATATTTCTGAACTAAACTCCTCAGAAAATGAATAAAGTTTGAAAATTTTGTGTGGAAATTTCAAAGATTGCGTGGATTTATTTTGACAACAACTTTTGCTTAACCCATTTTCGCCCACACTTGCGTTTGCGCAGCCTTATTTTATAAATTTGAATAAAATGTGTAGTGTAGGAGGAAGAAATAGAATGGAGGGCAATAAGTTCATGCGGCCTGGTCGAATGACTGGAAATGGTTACTTGAACTTCTTGCGCGAATATTGAAAGAAACATTGCGGACTGACGGTTGTTGAAGTAGTTGTTGAGGGAGCCAAGGCCTGGAGTAAGTTGAGTTGCGAGGAAAAAGCCGCGTCCAAATTAAAGGTGACACCCTCAGATTGAAAAAACCCTGAACAAAATGTGTTTGCGAAAAAGCCGTGGAAAAAATTTTGCATGAAGAAGCCGTGCAAAGTGAACGAATTTTGGTGCAAGAAAGTCTGATGGAGCGGCCATCAGACTTTTACACTAAAAAGCTTTTTATTAATTTTCGGTGAAAAATTTTGTTATGCACATTTTTTTCCAAAAAGCACTTTTCATAAGAATTTTGTACAAAACATTATTTTGAAGAAATTTTGAGCTAAATATTTGTTTATAATTTTATTTCGAAGCATATTTAAAATTTAGATATATTAATATTATCGATTTTGTGAAAAATGGAAACGCAAGTTTGTTAGCTGCAAGTTTTTTTGTATTGTTCGCAGTGAATTTTTTTGTTTTTTACGTAAAATACAGAAGCTATTTGGTTTTTTACTTTCTACAATTTTGGGAACATAGCATGGGTGTTTAGGGTGTATCGATGTATTTATATAATTTTTAAACTTCCTGCAAATAGCATGTCATGTGATCACAACCATTTAACAATAAATTGTGAATTATTGAAATTTTGTGTATACATAAATGCATCCACAAGACTTTCTTCTCTGGTTTTACTACGCGCATAGAAACCCTTTCAGTTGTGCGTATTAAAACAAAAGGAAAAAACCAAACACGTGTGGCTGAAAGAAAACAACAACAATAAACGCACAAGTGTTCATGTCACACATTCCTTCGCTTGATCACACAAAAAAAGAAATTGCTTGTTTATGATTTACATTCCTCCAGTCGATGGTCAATGCTGGCGCAGCGAATTTCAGAAGGAAAACAATGCGCGAACTAAAAATGTGTGGAGTCTGAAAACCACCCTTATTTTTGTGCGGCGCGACTTGATCTTGATTTTAATCTTTTTTTAATATTATTATCAATTTATGATGTTAAGTTCTGTTGAATTTTTTTAGTTTTCTTGAATTTTTTATTTGTTGAGCAAATTATGTTACATATTGTTAAAGTTTTTGCTAAATAAAAACACTATTGTGGTTAAATATGTGATATACACATAAAAAAATGTTGATTTCAATTTAAATTTTGGATTTGGCTGTTTACTGCTTTAAATATTTAAAATTCAATACAGGAAATGATATTCCAACCATTTGCATTACAAGTATTCATCGTAAATTCATGCTGCAAATGAACAACTCATAAAATTTGTCGCACATGCAAATCGCAACTAGTCCAACGCATCCTTTAAGTCGCACTTTCGTTCCTTTACCGCATATGCGCGACTAACCCAAAACAACTTAAAAAATCATCGCAAAGAAAGAATTTCTTAGACAACAAAACACACACGCAAATTCCCACTCAGCAAGAAAATTGGAGCCCACTTGTCTGTTCTACATGCAAACAGGTCGTCTACGCACGCGACATGATCGCCGAGCTCAAGTCGCGCCGCAGAAGAAAGTACCTCCTAATTGCGCACAAAAATAAGGGTGGTTTTTAGACATGTTTCATTCTGAAATATCTCACGGTCATTCGCTGCGCCAACATGGACCATCGACTGGAGGAATGTAAACCATAAACAAGCAATTTCTTTTTTTGTGTGATCAAGCGAAGGAATGTGTGACATGAACACTTGTGCGTTTATTGTTGTTGTTTTCTTTCAGCCACACGTATTTGGTTTTTTCCTTTTGTTTTAATACGCACAACTGAAATGGTTTCTACATATGCGCGTAGTAAAACCAGAGAAGAAAGTCTTGTGCATGCATTTATGTATACACAAAACTTCAATAATTCACAATTTATTGTTAAATGGTTGTGATCACATGAAATGCTTTTTGCAGGAAGTTTAAAAATTGTATAAATACACCTTAAAACACACATGCTATGTTCCCAAAAATGTAGAAAATAAAAAACCAAAAAAAGGTTCACGAAAATTATTTGACAAATTTTATTGAAGAACACACATTTTTTTAAATTAAAATTTTATTGAAAGAAGTATTGTTTTTAAATTTTGTCACCTAGTGTACATAAATAACGAACATTGCACAAATTACAAACTCCTACAAGCTAAAAAAAACCCAAAAACCAAAATTAAAAAATTTGTACCCAAATTCACTGCGAACAATACAAAACAACTTGCAGCTATGTAACAAACTTGCGTTTCCATTTTTCACAAAAGCGATAATATTAATATATCTAGATTTTAAATATGCTTCGAAATATAATGAAGCCTTAAAATTATAAACAAATATGTAGCTCAAAATTTCTTCAAAATAATGTTTTGTACAAAATTCTTATGAAAAGTGCTTTTTGGAAAAAAATGTGCATAACAAAATTTTTCACCGAAAATTAATAAAAAGCTTTTTAGCGTAAAAGTCTGATGGCCGCTCCATCAGTTTTTCAAACTAAGTTTTCTTGCACCAAAATTCGTTCTCGTTCACTTTGCACGGCATCTTCATGCACAATTTTTTCCACGGCTTTTTCGAAAACACATTTTGCTCAGGGTTTTTTCAATCTGGGGGTGTCATATGTGGCTTCGGAACCTCGGAACATGTCAAAAATACGTTTCTAAATATTTCCAATCGAATACAACAATAAAAAATACTTGAAAAATGTTTACCTTTTTTTTCGGTGTATGGGAGCCACGCCCAGTTTTTGTCCGATTTGGCTGATTCTCGAACTTGATCTCAGTATTCACGAGAAAAACATGTACCCAAAGTTTCAAGTCGATATCTCCAAAACTGCGACCGCTATCGTGCGGACGGACAGACGGACGGACAGACAGACGGATCTCGCTAAATCGACTCAGGAGGTGATACTGATCAAGAATATATATACTTTTCCATACCGGACACGCCTCCTTATGGGCGTTACAAACGTTGTGACAAAGTTAGTATACCCTGCTACAGTGAGTGTGGGGGTATAAAAATTATTGAAATTTGCAGAAAAACTTCCAAGGAACAAAACTGCATCATATAATAAAAAACTTGTATATAAGTATAAATATATAACAAAGAATGAAAGTTAAAAAATCCCTTTTTTTCTTCAAATGGATACAAAAAGTACCTTTTTCCCTTTTAGGTATAATCCGACCAAAAAATCCCTCAAAAAGAGAAATTACCCTCAATTTGGCATCACTGCGCGGTCCTTCTTTGTTAGAGAACACCAACATTTGGCACCTTTCTGTAAAATTTGTTGCTGACTCAGGCAAAAATTTTGCTTCCGGAAGTACCTAAGAAAGTTCAAATATCCATTTGTAGTGAGTGGTCCTGGTGTTGGCCACTGTTTTGCCTTTCTCCGACGATTGCGTAGATGTGAAGACTCTGCAATTTTCAAAAACAAACAAAAAGAAAATAAACTTTGGGGCACCTAATGAAATACAAATTAAACTGCATACCATTAAATTGTATTTCTTCTTTTCTTGCGAACTTAGCTTTTTCCAGCTCTTAGCTCCAGAAATTGTGATTTCCTTCGCCATCAAACCATAATGTCCAATGCAGAATTCCCGCAGACAGTTCAAATATCCGTTGTTTGTTTCTCGGTCGGGCCGCATGCACCGCTTCTATACATGCCATTTTATGGCAAAACGGTGCCCAACACCAGGGCCACTCACTACAAATGGATATTTGAACTTTCTGAGGTACTTTCGGAAGCACAATTTCGGCAAAAATCTGTAGTGTAGGAGGAAGAAATAGAAATAAGTGCATGTGGCCATGTCGGCAAAAATCTGTAGTGTAGGAGGAAGAAATAGAAATAAGTGCATGTGGCCTGGTCGAATGACTGGAAAAAATACACAAAATGGCATGTATAGGAGTAAAGAAGAAGCGGTGCATGCGGACCGACCGAGAAACAAACAACGGATATTTGAACTGTCTGCGGGATTTCGGCATTGGACATTATTGTTTGACGGCGAAGGAAATCACAATTTCTGGAGCTAAGATTTCAGCCTTGTAGCTCAAAAAATACGAAAGTTAGAACTTTGAATTGACTCCATCCCCTTTGCCCCATCACCCCCCTCCCTTTCCAAAGGGTACAAAATTTCATTTTGTCAATAAGAACCAGTGTGTCCGTTTTCTGAAAGTGCTTTTCTACTAAAAACAGGGTTGAAATCTACTAAAATCTACCAAAAAATTAAAAATCTACCAAAAAATCTATTAAATTTTTTTATTATTAAAATTTTTTATTAATTTCTTTGAAAAATCAAAAGACAACAAATAAAACGCATTAATTACGAAAGTAAGGGTAAGTTTATTTAGAATAACAAAACTTAAACACTAAAGCAAACATTTTTTCACATTAAATGGAATGAGATCTTTGAAACTGCTAAAATACTTTATACTTTAATGAGATCAGTCTGATAAAACAATTTCATCGTCAACAGAAGTTATTGTTTTGTTTTTCATCGATTTCAGCATGGCTGTACTAGGCTCAAAACTTACACAGTCACCGGTAGATGCGATCCCTTGCTTTACATGCAAAATAGACGAAACATTTTTGTTGATGAACCTAATTCTATATCTTGACTTTATTAGATTCACCTGTGAGAACACACGCTCACATGAAGCATTTGATACTGGCATCACCATCATGTCTGTTGCAAATTTAGCAATAATTGTTCCCATTCGGCACGATATGTTTGTTCATATCGCTTCTTCATGGTTTTTTGTGGTTTTAATGTGTTATTTTATATTTTACGCAGCAATTTTACTTACAAATTGAAAATCGAAATTTTTGCGCACAAACGTCACTGAACACAGCGTCCCCACAATAAAAAATCCATTGAAAACAGAGTTGCTGTATTCAATAATGCAAATTATCAGGCATTTAAAAATTATTTAAAAAAAAAATTTTTAACTTCAAAATCAGCACTTTTTTGGAAAGAAAATTAAATTTTTTGAAAATCTACCAAAAATCTACTGAACTTCCAAGTCTACTAAAAATCTATTAAAGGCCTAAAAAAATGGGAAAAATCTACCAATTTAGTAGACAATATACCAAAAACGGTCACACTGATAATAACTCACCTACCAAATTTCATCATTGTAGCTTGAAGGAATTGGAAGGAGCCATGTTTAAAAAAAAGGGATTAAGTCCCCCCACGGCCCCCTACGCCTCTGATGGACCCCAAAATTTAATAGAATGCATTGTCACCGGAGTTCTATTTCAGCTCTCTAGCTCATGTGGAAGTGTATGAAAAAGCTCGCCGCAGATTTCAGGATATATAAGGGTTATATAAGGGTTATAAAAACAGGAACTGTTTGAGGAACAGAATCTATTGGGGTGCCAGACGTACTGTTTTAAACAGTACATGTACTGTTTTTTTTATAAAAATTGTAATGTTTTATTCAAAACAGTATGCAAAAGTACTGTTTTTTAAAAATGTACTGGTTTTTGTACGGTTTTTTCTTTGAATATTTTTTGTTTTATTGTGTAAGCCACTTAAAAAACAAATTTTTTGATTGAGTCACTCTGAAAACAAATAGCTAAAATATTATTAAAAATATTAACTAATGTCCGACCGATTATTCGGCTTCTGCCTAAAATTCCACACTTGGCCCATAATTTCAAAAATATGTAAAAGGTAAACCATTTTTTTTAAATCAAGAATTGCGAAGAAAAATCTACTACAAAATTTAGCAACCTTTCAATTTTTTCAGTCCTACACACCATTGTTGCCAATTGCGCGCTGCAATTTAAAATCCACCGTCTTTGGACACCATCGAGCTCAGCATCCAATATCCTTTAAGAAGCAATAGGCCCAGGGTGACCGTTGAACATTTTCAAAAAGTTCCGTTGCTTAAAAATGGGTCCTAATAAAAACAATTACGAAAACACATATCAAAAGTAGCTAAATGTATTTATTTAAACAAAAACTAACAATTCATTAAGAATAACAACAACAAAAACGATTTGAAATTATCAAAGTGGTGGTTGTTTTTCGATTCGATAAACGCACTAAACGTAAAGTTTTAGGTGTAGGAAAATGTTGAATGCGTAAATATCCTACCTATCCATAACTGCGTAATATTTTTGTGAAAAAAAAATTGGAAATTCAACCGAATTTCACGCAAGTTTTGCACAACCGTTACTTTGCAATGATTAAGCCTGGTTTTCATTATGTCAAAATAATAGCAATTGTTGTCATTTGTTGTGAGAACAGGTTGGCATTTCGTTGTCAATTTAACAAACTGTTGTAAAATATCGGAAAATGAATATGAGGTGACGTCACCGTTTGTCATATATGTCGATAAAAGTCAACATGCTGTCAAATTTATTTGCTTATGGCACGGGCCAGCAAATTCAACAGTTTGCTAAATTTGCAGGCCCGTGCTATATGCAAATAAATTTGACAGCATGTTGGCAATTATCGACGTATATGACAAACAGTGACGTTTCCTCATATTCATTTTCCCATATTTTACATCATTGCTGTAATAATATTACAGCAATACGGATAATGCATGCTTTTCATTATTTCAAAATCAATGGCAAAACCAGGCTTAAGAGCATCGATTTTTTAACCATTAATGTTAACGATTTTTTACCACTCAGTGGACATTTTGGCCAAAAATTTTACATAAGTGTAGTATATTGTAAAATTTTCGGTATATTCTAGGGCTTTCGATCCCGAAGGATTTTAGCAATCCCGGGATTTTCGGGACTGAAAATTGCAATCCCGTGATCCCGGAATTTTTCGGGATTTGTTACTTTTACAAACAAAATGTCTTTTAAAAAAATAAAAAAAATTTTTTATATGTTTTATTGGAAAATTGATAGTTTTAGCTTAAATAAATAAACATAAACATTAATTTCAATTTATTAAAGGTACAAATTAATGAAATTTTTTATTTTCAGTATTTGAGTTTCCGTTTCTTTAGGAACGACAGAATTCAATTCAAAATATGCTTAAGTAAGGTTTCTGAAATTTCTTTTAAATTTTTAAGTTTTGAGTTTTTTTTACTAACTTTTTTTTCATTTTGGGGTTGTTCAAATGTTGTCAAAAACTATTTTTCTACTATTTTTATTTTATGAGCGATGAAAAGTTGTATTTTTCATGTATTAAACTTTTTTTATGGACTATTTTATTTAAAATGTGGTCCCGGAAATTCCGGGATTTAGGAAAAAATATCCCGGGATTTTCGGGACTACAAATGGACCGGGATCCCGGGATCGAAAGCCCTAGTATATTCACCAAAACAGACGACTTTTCGGTATATTTTAAAAACCATAAGGTATACAACTGAATTTTGGTCCAAAAAATGTACAATTTTTGGTATAATTTTTCTTATTTATTCTATAAGTACTACTATTTTATACAATTTTGTTTAAATGGGTATACATTTTATATCAAAAAGTTATAAATGTACCGTGCAAATGGCCCACTGAGCAGTGTTGCCAAAATAATGTTTTCAATATTATTTCAATATTATATCGTATATCAAAATGTATATTTTAAATTGCTAAATTTAAAAAAAAAAGGTCCTACCATACTTTTTGTTCAAAAGTAGGGCCCTGGGGTCCCAACCACTCAAAAAGGGTCCAAAGGACCTCTCCCTCGCGGAACAATCTTGATTTTGAGAATCGATTAATCGATTTTTAATATTTTTTTCATCGTATTTGCAATGAAATAATGCCAAAATCTAAGGCACATATTCATAGTCATGATTCTAAGTTCATACCAACTATTCTCCAACTCAAAATTAGGTTCCAACTTAAAATATGTCTCTATTCATAGTCGATTTTTTAGCAGCTACTAAGTAGTACCAACTTAGAAAACAGCTGATATGTTCAAGAGATGAGTGTAGTGTAGATAATATCGATAATTTTTTTTCCGATTAATGTCAAGGAGTGTTCCCAGCAAACATTTAGGTTTGATATCGACTCGAGAACGATTCGGTATCAAAGGTTTTTCTCTAATGTCGAACGTTTGAAACTGACTCGAGAATCGTAGCTTTCTCAATAAAAAGGGGAGTTAGTTCTCGAATCGATTTCAAAAGTTAATTCTCAAATCGACTTCAAATAAAAAGAGTGAAACGTGAATATATTAATTTTAAAATTGTATTTTTGTTTTTATTGCATATTCGACTTCAAAGTCTTCAATGATATTAGGAAGAAAGTAGCCAAAACCCCTTAATTTTAAATCGAAATTGCGGAAATTAATTTAAAGGAAATTTATTTTCTGTTTTTTAGTCGGTCACAGGTTTATATTTTAAAAAACTTTTTTTTTACTCATTTTGTTACACAAAATAAAATAAAAGGTACAGATACAATTTAAAAATTTAATTATTAACGATTCACTTTTTATTTGTTGAACCAACCTTTGAAACGATTCGATAATCACATTTGTTATCGACTCGAGAAATAGGGTTTTTCTCAAACGTTTGAGACTGTGTTTGCTGGGTTGCAATATAAATTGGAACATATTTGATGCATTATAACAGATTTCAATAAAGAAACATTTTTTGATTTATTAACTTGTTATTTTAGCATTGCAACATACATGCGAACTTAACAATCACATTACTTTGAAAACAGTTTTTTCGATACCAAATATGATATCAAATATTGATATCGAAATAAACGCATTCCTAATTTTCATTTGTTTTCATTTTGTTTGTGGCTACTAAGGCATTCAATCCCGAAGTGTTTTTGAAAATCCCGGGATTTCGGGATTTGAAATTACAATCCCGGGATCCCGGGATTTATTCGGGATTTTCGGGATTAAAGAAAAAACTGTTGCAACAATATTTTAAGCTTAATTTTATTTTAATTCAACGTAGAAATACTATTTAATAAATATTGCATTAAACAAAACGAAATTTAAAATAAATAAAACCAAAAGTTATTAATTTTAAATTACTCTGATCGAACAAGTTTGATATTTTATGTGTTAAATTGAGTTGTTTTATTATTTATTTTGCCACGCTGTCACAAAATAATTTTATTAAATATATCTACACTTTTGTCGAATAAAAAAAATTGTTTCAATTTGTAAAAATTTTATTCAGATCGATAAAAATGTTTTGTTCACTGGTATTGACAAAAATTGTCTTAATTTTTTGTGTGTGTAGCACTAAGTCTACGAAAGTGAGCTTTTTGTGTTTACCAATTAGATTGAAAGTAAACGCACTGCAGTATTTTTGTGGAAAAGAGTCGAAAATATCTTAAACAATGCATAAAAAATCAATTTTTTGATTTAGAAAACGATCGGGATCCCGGGATTTCGGGATTCGGGATCCCGGGATTGAATGCCTTAGTGGCTACCAGCTGTGCTCTTTTGACGATGGATACAAATGTTAAATGCTGGAGTCTGGTTGTTAAATTCTGTATCCAAGACTGCAAATTATTGAGACCATAATTATTTACACTTTGTGAAACATATTGCAAACTTACACGGCAGGTTCCTCTCCTTTGCTATGTTGTGGAGAACGGCAATAGCAACAATCAAATTTAAAACCCCCTCATGCTGGTGTTTGGGTGCTTCTAAGGTGGTTTTCAATCGCGAAAATCACGAAACCATCCAAAATCTGGTAATCGCGCTGAATTTGCTCCATAATTTTTTTTTCGGTCGTGTTAGCTTTTTTGACGTATAATGGCTGCAGCTGCTTTTAAATATTTAGCAGCTACTAAGTAGATAAATCGATACTAAATCGACTATGAATGACCCAAGTAACACCGCTGATAGGTTACTAGTTGTGACTAAGGCATTCAATCCCGAAGTGTTTTTGAAAATCCCGGGATTTCGGGATTTGAAATTACAATCCCGGGATCCCGGGATTTATTCGGGATTTTCGGGATTAAAGAAAATACTGTTGCAACAATATTTTAAGCTTAATTTTATTTTAATTCAACGTAGAAATACTATTTAATAAATATTGCATTAAACAAAACAAAATTTAAAATAAATAAAACCAAAAGTTATTAATTTTAAATTACTCAGATCGAACAAGTTTGATATTTTATGTGTTAAATTGAGTTGCTTTATTATTTATTTTGCCACGCTGTCACAAAATAATTTTATTAAATATATCTACTCTTTTGACGAATAAAAAAAATTTTTTCAATTTGAAAAAATTTTATTCAGATCGATAAAAATGTTTTGTTCACTGTTATTTTGTGCTACACACACAAAAATTGTCTTAATTTTTTGTGTGTGTAGCACTAAGTCTACGAAAGTGAGCTTTTTGTGTTTACCAATTAGATTGAAAGTAAGCGCACTGCAGTATTTTTGTGGAAAAGAGTCGAAAATTTCTTAAACAATACATAAAAAATCAATTTTTTGAATCCCGGGTTTCCGGGATTTAGAAAATGTTCGGGATCCCGGGATTTCGGGATTCGGGATCCCGGGATTGAATGCCTTAGTTGTGACACTCTGCTGCTAACAAATAGTAATTAGAAGGTAGTATCAGAAGCTGTCACAGCAATTCTGTGTTGCATTCCTGGGGTGAGCGAAGTTGTGAGATGTTCGTGAATACTACCAATGACAACCAAATGTCAAAAATAATTACCATGTGCGAATGCGATATATAATGAACATTAGAAAAAGCGGGACAACAATTTATTTAAATTGAGTAAATGAAAAAAATATATAAATAATAAATATTACGAACAGAATGTAAGAGAAAGAAGACTAATGATTGAATCCATTTTAGAGTTGCGATGTAAAATATGCAATAAGAAATAATTTAATTTCATATACACACATAAGACTTTGAATGCGAAATAATTGTCAATTCGTACACAAATTTGACGCAAATAGATATGACATTTGATACTTAAAATGAATGCGCTTCCATAAATTATTTAATTATTTCGTTGGGTTTTCATAAAATTTGTTATGTTGAAATATATGATTTTTCGGAAATTAACGCCATAAATTCCCCACAATATTTAGAAGCATATAACACCTCTTGCTGTTTGCAATTCATCATAGTTTGGTCATAATTAAGCTTTTAAAATAGTTTGGAAAAATATTTTCTTAGATAACCAAAATAAATATCAGTGATGTTTTTCAAAAATCCCTAATCGGCCCTAAGAAATCAATTATCGGCCTTAAGAAATCCCTACTTTTCCCTGTACATACAATAATATTTCTACAATGTTTTCTTTTGTTTAATCACGCCATTTGAAATATCAGTCTCACTGAGTAAACATAAAAGTATAAAATGAACATCAATTTATTAGGACCTGCGCGAAATGAAAAGTGTTGCGACAAAAAATTGTATTTTTACAGTCACCAAATTTTTTTTTTAAAAAACGTGTTACTATAATTTTTTTAAATGATGCAGTCTTTTTTATTGGAAAATTTTCTACAAAATACTTTTTATCATTTTTTTCTCTCCGAGCAATAGTTTTTGTTATAATTTTGATTTTGTAAACTCTCCTCTGATTTTCTCATACAAAAAGTTTACAAAATCAAAATTATATGAAGAACTATTGCTCGGAGAGAAAAAAATGATTAAAAGTATTTTGTAGAAAATTTTCCAAGGAAAATGACTGCATCATTTAAAAACATAATAGTAACACGTTTTTTTAAAAATAAGTGGTTTAATGAAAAAATTGTGAAAATGTTCCTTTTTTTTTTGTGTTTGATGATCAATTAACACTATTTCTTAATTAGATTTTTTGCATACTAGAACTTTTTATTGTTATTCAAAAACATTTCTAACACGCCATACTTTGTGAACTTTGATTATAAAAAAAGAATTTCGATTAAAGGGAAGAATAAAAAATTGAACAAAAGTAAAATTAAAAGTGTGTTTGCAACACTGTGATCTTTTGTATTCCTACATGTAACATCACTGTTACTACCAAAATGGCGGTAGATCAAAGATAATTGACAGATCCCGCATTTAGTGCAACAGAAAGAGAACAAAAGTTTGCATTTAAGAAATGCGTCTCTTTTTTCCGCACATTTAATATGCTAAACTGAAAACTATTCATAGCTTAAATTTTTGTGCGATGAAAGGTAAGAAATTTCTTTCGTTTATTCTAAATTGATATTTCATATTTTGATTTTTTGCAGAAAATGTACGCGGTTGTGGAAACAATCGAATCTGGTGAGCGCTCCGTTTCTGGGGTGCCAGCAAGCTGGGTTAGAAAAGGGGTGCTGCGCTGGCCGGTCACAAAAAATGTGCAGCCTCTTGTAAAGAGATGTGTGCCTCCACAAAACTCCTGGATCTCGGTTCCATGCAAAGTGCTAAAAGAAGGACTTGCCACATATGAGGCATCTCGCTTCGAGGAAAAACGATTAAGCGTTCACAAAAGACACTGAGAGCGAACGCAATGCCATGGAAAAAGCCAAATGTAATAGGATAAAGTCAAAGTATGGCACAGAATCTATCGATTCGTATAACTCCAGCTGGAACTTTTCAAAAAACGTTGCATCACCGTCCTCCTCCAAGAGCGATCTGCCGCCGCAATCACCTGCGCTTCTTCCAACTGCTTTCCTAACTTCCGACTACAACGACAAAAATTTTGCGTCAGAACGGTCAACAAATGAAATGCTCGTTTCGATCAGTCAGTTGAAGGAAAGCAATGCGAAGGTGGTGGAAGAATTGAGCGAATTAAAAATCAATCAAAAGACTATAATTAAGTTGATTTCGGAGATGATAGCTCTGGCAAAGAATTCGCATGATACTCTGGCTCCGAATGAAAGCAGCGAGGAAATTTGGTTGAATGAAAATATTCCAATTACAACCTCAGATGGTCTTCAGAATTTCGATGAAAAGTTGGGAAAATGCGAATTCCAGGAGGTTGTGGTAAATATCACTGATATAATGAGATTTCAAATAATTTATTTATACGTTGATTTGTTTCTCCTATAGGTTCGAATGTTTTCCAAGTACACCGGTACAGACGGCAAGAAAAATGGAAAAACTTTGGTTACAAAATAATAGACATAATTGTCAAGCGCCACGTTATGGACCTGTTCACTTGGACTGATAGCACCAAAGTGAAAGGTGTCGTGAAACTACCGTTTTTGACGCTAACGAATTTCAACCAAACCATTGTTAAGATACTGTTCTTATCGGATAGGGCTTGGGATGAAATGAAAAACGACGAATTTCTGCAATGCGTCGTAAAACATTCAAAGAGGAGACTCGAAGAAGAGCAGCATAAAATGTAAGTATGATTTGACAACTAAATATACACATATGTTCCTATATATACATTTTTCAGGCAAAGCGAAAGAAATCACAAGAAGCGAAATGAAACTGAAGACTGATCGAATTACAGTACAAATTAGAAAGTATACACAGCAGGACTGATGTATTGAATATACATTTAATTTTTTTATGTAATGAATACACTTTTTTATAACCCTTTGTGGGAGTATTTTTTGTTTGCTTAAGTAATTCATTTTTAAGTATTTTTTTTTGTTAATTGGTTTAATTTAATAAGTCCAAAGTGTGTATTAATGGAATGAATACATTACTATTTGTTACGTTCATAATTACTAGTTTACATTTTATTTCTGTTACATTGTATATGGAACGATTTCCTTTATTTGATTGTTGAGATTCAAAAATATTTAAATAAGATGATCTAATTGGAAGGTCAAAAGAGTCTGATTTAAAGGAAAACCTACCATACTCAATTTATTTTCTATCTCCAAAGCATCATAAAATTCAACGATTTCGTTGGTTTTTGTTAAAAACCATTTGTCGGAGCATTTGCTATTTAAAGTTAATCTATTTGCAATTTGAACTGAGGTGTACAAAGTGTCTTTTTTTTTTGTTAATATTGGAAACTGGATGCCAAGCACACAAATAAACACAAAACAAAATTTCAAAAAAATATAAACAAAGACATTTTTTTCAAAGCAAATGATAAAAGAATTGTCAAAAAACACACCCCTTGTCAAAACTAGAGAGTGCTCTGACCTCTACATTCTTGAATCATGGTGGTTTCTATATTTAATTTATATATGGCAATGACTTAAATCTCTCTGTCAGTTTTCAGAATGAATTTGAATGAATTTGAGAGCGAATGAATCGCGAACATTCTTTGCAAACAATCTTTAATGCCTAACTGATTGGAAACATAAAGTCGATTGCAGTCGCAAAAGTCATTTCGAATGCGCGGAGGCTATCGCTGCAAATTTTTGTTAAGGAAATACAATTTTAAAGATGTTGCCCGCTGACTTACGGGTAAGTATTTGATAATATATTAGTGTTGTGATGATTATAGACATTGGCTAGAAGTCATAACGGTTTCAAATGGAAATCCCGGCTGAAAGCTAGCATAAAAATTTGCAAAAAAAACCCAGAGGAAATATTCTCTGGGTCCCTCAACTAGGATTCATTTTGAATTTGAACTGAGGTGTACAAAGTGTCTTTTTTTTTTGGTAATATTGGAAACTGGATGCCAAGCACACAAATAAACACAAAACAAAATTTCAAAAAAATATAAACAAAGACATTTTTTTCAAAGCAAATGATAAAAGAATTGTCAAAAAACACACCCCTTGTCAAAACTAGAGAGTGCTCTGACCTCTACATTCTTGAATCATGGTGGTTTCTATATTTAATTTATATATGGCAATGACTTAAATCTCTCTGTCAGTTTTCAGAATGAATTTGAATGAATTTGAGAGCGAATGAATCGCGAACATTCTTTGCAAACAATCTTTAATGCCTAACTGATTGGAAACATAAAGTCGATTGCAGTCGCAAAAGTCATTTCGAATGCGCGGAGGCTATCGCTGCAAATTTTTGTTAAGGAAATACAATTTTAAAGATGTTGCCCGCTGACTTACGGGTAAGTATTTGATAATATATTAGTGTTGTGATGATTATAGACATTGGCTAGAAGTCATAACGGTTTCAAATGGAAATCCCGGCTGAAAGCTAGCATAAAAATTTGCAAAAAAACCCAGAGGAAATATTCTCTGGGTCCCTCAACTAGGATTCATTTTGATTTTTTTTTTTTTTATAGATTTAAGTTACTCCATCCCCCTTTCGCTACGGAAGGGATAGGAGATTCCAGTTTTATGGTCATTATTTTTACTTAACCTATTCTTTTCATATGTGCGTTTAACTACTTGCTGTAATGGACAATGTCCTTGGCGTATCATTGACTTTAAGTGGTATAAAGTATTTTCAAATGGATAAGAACTCAATTTCATTAAGTTTCCGAACCTGATCACCTCTTGTACAACATGATTTAAATTATGAATATTGCTCGTTACATTACCAATGTGATATAGTTCTTGAAATTGTTCAATGAATTCAGTGAACATGTTGTGCGCAATACTTAAATTTGCCCAGTATGTATCTGAAGAGCAAATAGTAACAGCACAATATGACAATAAAAAATGTTCATGTAATTCAGAAGAAAGCACACATGGTAATATAGCGATTCATATGTAATAGAAAAACGTACGGTATTCTAAACCCTTCCAGAAACATAGGCAGCCAACTCCTCGTACTGCTCTCTGAATTTCAGTAGGCATTCTGCATTGCAGTTGTTTACCAATGTTATGTCGTCCGCTCTCCATTTTCCAATCTTATTAAAAAACTTCCCACTATACCATCCTAAAAGAAGCCTTTTCATGATACCTAATTCTACTAGGTGAAGCGAATCAGCAACAATGATGTCCTTTATCATGTCAATGGGCAATTCTTCAATTGGTGATGTGCACAAATGGTGTTTGGAGTTTTGCCTCTGACGAAAACTGTCATCCGTTTGCAGCGTCAAGTCAGTCTGCACATAGGTTACGCAGTGATTTTCTTCGCACCATTCACCTACGATAGTGCACTTAATGCATCCGTGCTTGTGGTTAAAATTTACGACACCTAAAAACATAAAAACTTGTATACAACAAAAAATCTAAATTTTACTATTGTAAGCAAACCTTTAAGAAATGCTCTCGCTGGAGAATCGCCTATAAAGCAATTGATGCGCACATTTAGCTTAGTTCCATTGATAACAAGCCCATTCCGAATGACTTTTAGTTCATCCACAAACGGCCTTAAGAAGACTTCAATTGACGTGGGCTTTGCTTCTCCACGATAAATTCCAACAATAAATGGTTGTGTATGTGGTAATTCCGGTATTGCACATACAATTGGTCAAAATTGGGGTTTGGAAGCTTAACAAATAATTGCATTTAAATAAGGTAAAAAATCTAAATGGAATGTTTAGTCTTACCTTTGTACAATGGCAATCCGTCAATGTTAATATTCAAAGAAATGTCCATTGACTTCTTCAAGTGTTCGAAGCACTGTCGCAGGCAAACATTTAGTCCCTTTCCCTTCCAATATATGAGCCGAAAAACTAAAGTCTCTCGACGGTCCAACTCGAGAGCCTGTCGAAGATCTCCAAAGGCAAAGCGCAAACGTAGATTGCAGCGTCGACGCAGCAATAATTGCAAACCCATACCGTGCCACACTAAAAACCCTTATTTTTAAAAAGAAATTATGAATAGAATTCAAAGTAAATTTATTTTCAGCTTTTTAGTCGTGTGAGGGGGTTTTATTTAAAAAGCTTGTTTTACTCTTTTTTATTTTTCACTTTTTTTTTAAAGAAGGAGAGAATGCGTTTTGAAAGACAAGCTTTATCACGTACGGCAATTATAAGGTATGCATCTAATTTTCTTTTTATTGCAGGCTTGCAAAAAGTCGAGTCTTTGCAAAAAGGGTCGGTCAACGTTTGACCCTTGCGCAACGAGATTAAAACTGCGGAAAATTGGGAAACTTTTACAATTTTGCATTTTTACAAGCAGTTACCTTTGCTTTGTACAACTTTTCATATTTTTCAATTAAAGAATAGACATTTATTAAGTCGCCAAGCCTACTTTCTATTGTAAAATTTAAAATTAAAAAAAATTTTATTTTTTGAAATTTTTAAAATAGAGATTTTATTATGAAGGTTCTATAAAATTTTAAAATTTTGTTGTTGTTATTCTCAATGAATTGTTAGTTTTTGGTGAAATAAATACATTTAGCTACTATTGTTATGTGTTTTCGTAATTTTTTTTATTGGGATCCTTTTTAAAGCCACAGGACCCTTTTTTTAACCCTTTTTGAAAACGTCCAACGGTCACCCTGCCCCCGTGGCGTTGCCCACGTAAAAAATACAGACATTCACAACAGAGAAGCGAAATGGAAAAATTCGTATCGTTACAGTGATATATGAAAAAAGTGATTCTGCTGCGATCCGGTATTTGACGTTTTGGCAAATTCGTTGTCTCTTTTTTCCAAGTATAGTCATTTACAGCGATTCGTTTCTTTAGCTGTTGTTTCAGTTTTCTTTGTGTTTGGAATATATCCAGGGTTGGCATTCAGCTAAAAATGTTACTACCAATAATTTTGCTAACCGCAGTCTGATACATAAATTTAACTTAATTTTATGATTTTTAAATTAAAGGTTAAGTTATTATTTGGATTATTATTATTGTTACCCTACAAATTATTCGGCTTGCATCACCATATCAAAGAACGTTGTACAAAGAATAGAAAATCACTGTCGCAATTTTACTTCATACCGACAAACCGTGATCACGGTCGCTGTTTAAAAGAACGATGATTAAGAAATTACGTTCACTAAGAACGCCGACAAATCTGTTCCCACTGTTACTTGTGAACATCTGATTAAATTTACCTTTTCTCCACTTTTTGTTTACTTTTGATTAAACCATTCAAATATCATCACTGGTTTAAAGTTTAACCATTTTCACCAAAAAAGCCGCCTACCAAATCTCCACATCTCAATAGATTGCACTCATATTGGGCCCAAAACAATTTTTTTCCAATTAATTCTGTCTGATACAAGCATTTGACTTCGATTTGAAAACTCGTCCAAAATTTCAATAAAATCGAAATTTCTGAACTAATAAATTAGTCAATTCAAATCCGATGAATATGGTTCTATATTCGTGGGATGATGTGTATTTAAATTTTGGTTTTAATCTCTATCACACCCAATACCAGAACTGTAGAAATTTTTGCCTTGTCTATGTTTTAATTTTTTTGCAGTTTTGTTCTTTAAAAAATTCTATAAAATATTTCTTTATCGCTTTTCTCTCCGATCAACCGAAAAGTGGAATGTATAGCAAATCTTTTCTCACATTGGTGCAATTCTTCAATTTCAAATCATTTCAAAATCTATACCAAATGTTTTGTGCACATCGAACAAAATTCAAAAACACAATGCAAATAAATCTCTTCGGAGTAACTGAAAATACAAAAAAAACACAAAGCCATGTGTTTCTGTTGTTCATATGTAAACAGACGTAACAGTAAAAAAAATAGCCATCATCCAGGGTTGCCAACGAAC